>JBBPBX010010854.1:33211-44604 GCA_038048925.1 Garcialebias charrua | reverse complement strand
ATACATGCATACACATTTTAAAATAGGGGTGTTATTATGCCACAAAATTATACATATTATAGCTGGAAGTGCTACAGCTGGCTGGTGCTGCTATTTGCACTTGAAAATGACCAAAAATGTTCATGTAAATAAATGTATAATGTAAAACTGTGACTTAAATATGACATTTTTGTTCATAAGTTTGTTTCAGATGAGTCAAGCCCTCTTTGGTTTTGGTCAGACCATCCATTAGTTTGTCAAACCAGACAGAATTCAACTCCATTTTTCCAAACAGCTTTTTCGAAGAGCCATTTTTTATGATCTTGCCTATATCTTACCTATAAAGTATTAAAGATAAGATATTGTGTATATATTTTTCCTAAAACCTCACCTCCAAAGATTTAAGCTGTACCCGTAAGCTCTTAAAAGTCTATATATTTGACAGTTCAGCAGCAACTTCTTTAGACATCATTACCGTATTTCTCGGAGTATAAGGTGCACTTAAAATCCTTTAATTTTCTCAAAAATCGACAGTGAGCCTAATAATCCAGTGCGCCTTACGTATTCTGGTTATGCTTACTGACCTCTAACCAATTTGATGTGGCACACGGCACTCAATTATCGGTCAAAATGAACTTATTTTGCTTAATGCGCATTATAATCTGAAAAATACGGTGCTTTTACTCTGAATAATCCACTAAACTTTCTATAAATGATTTACTTCTGGTTTGAATAAGGAAGTGGTTGGCACTGGCAGTGAGTTTTATTGGTCGTCCAACGGAACAAGATCCTGTCAAATAATTTCAACTTCAAGTTTAATTTAATAATGTTTTAGGTAAATCCGTCAGTTCAAAACCTTTTAACAAACTGGAACCTGCATGTTTTAACATGTTTGTCAGATCACAGACTAACAACAAACTCAAAGAAATTCATTGCTCACTTAAATCAAATATTGGCCCTAAGTGCACCGCCCTGCAGGGCCGCGCAGTCTTCTGCTGTCGGACACGTCGTCACATCAAACTCTGTGCTCTGTCTATTATTTATCTCATCAGACAAAAGTGTCTTTGTCAGTGTGTTTGCACAGAGACATCAGTGTTCCCTGCAAACACACACGACGTGCAGCCTGCTCAGCTCCACAGATGTGATGCTCAGTGCCATTCTCCTGCAGCCTGGCACAAACATTACCCCCCAACACCCCCACCTCCATGACAATAGAAGCCTTCTTTTACTCAGCTTTTCCTCCAGACACAAATTTATTATAATAGTCCTTGTTTTCAAGCTAATGTTTAAGTGTTGTTTTGAATGAATATACATGTAAAAGTCCCAGATGGCACAGTGGTATAGTTGGTAGAGCTGCCGCCTCTCAGCGAGAAGGTCACCGGATCAAATCAAAGCCGAGTGGGGCATTCTGGGTGGAGTTTACATGTTCTCTCCGTGGTACTCCAGTTTCCTCCCACAGACCAAAAACATGCATGTTAGGCTGAGTGGTGACTCTAAATTGTCCCTAGGTGTGAGAGAGTGAATAATTGTTTGTCTCTATGTGTCCCTGTGATGGACTGGAGACCCGTCCAGGGTGTACCCTGCCTCTCGCACAGTGACTACTGGATGGGCACCAGTGACCCCCGTGACCCGAAAAGGAAGATCCATCCATCCATTTTCTTCTGCTCATCCGGGGTCGGGTCGCGGGGGTAGCATCTTAAGTAGGGAGGCCCAAACTTCCCTCTCCCCAGCCATTTGGGCCATCTCCTCCAGGGGAATCCCAAGGTGTTCCCAGAAAAGGAAGAAGCGAGTAAAAATAATGGATGGATAAAAGGCTCATTGGTGGATATACTGTATAACTCAAAGTACAATGTAAAGTTTTAAACTGAAGAGTTTAGTCAAGAAATACATTCGATTTAAGATCTAGTTCAGGGGTCTGCAACCTGCGGCTCTGGGGCCACATGCGGCTCTTTGGTCCCTCTGCAGCGGCTCCTTCAAGCTTCGACCAAAACTGAAATAAAACTGAATTTTATTGATTGTTATAACAACAACTAAAAGGGCTAGTTTTAGCAGTTTTCTTGTAATTTATTTGAATACTAGAAACATTACAAGGAGTAAAACATACTCACTTTCACTTTATGGTTTATTTCTTCAAAGTAGGATACTTATTTTTTCTACAATGAAAAAAAATCACACAAGAATGCATAGTTTATTGTTTTAGTTTGTAGAAACTGGGCAAAAACTATATTGTTTTTTCCTTCTTTACAAGAATCTCGTCTTTTATTTTGTCTTAGACTGTAAAAATATCAATAAATGTTAAAAATCATTAGGGGACCCGAAGGACCCAGGTTCGAACCCCGGCCACTACACACCTTGGGGTGTCTATGAGTGCACTGCACACCTATTTCCCCAGCTCCCCGGGCGCTTTCTATGGCTGCTCACTGCACCACCTGGTGGTGGTTGGGTTAAATGCAGAGACGAATTTCGTCTTGTATGGGAAACATACACAGATGACAAAAATGGGCATTTATTTATTTATTTATTTATTTATATTTTTAGTTTTATAAAATCACCCCTACTGTCCAGAAAAGCGCCCTCCAACAAACTTAAAGTGGTCCATGGGCCACCAGTTGAGAATCCCAGTTGTAGCAGCTATTGTGGCTCTGGGCATGTTTAATTTAGTGAACAAAGGGGCAAAAATGGCTTTTTGATTGTAAAGGTTGCAGACCCCTGATCTAGTTCCTCGGGGGAATGCGTATTTCTCACCACCTTTCATGTTTGAAATTTAATCCAAAGTCATCTTGTGTTGAAATGATACAGACTTGAATTTGTTTGGGTCAGACCATCTGACCAGATGTAATAGCACTCACATATTGTGTTGAGGATGACTCTTTGCCACTACCACACTATATTTTAGTTCAATATTTATAAAAGTGACTGAGATAAAGGCGTTCTAAATTGGTTGGAATTAAAAAGACAAGAAGTCGTGTCCATTACTCTTGAATAACAGACAGTGACTTCAGTAGTTATTGCTGAAAAGTTTAAAAAACAGATGATGCTCAGACAGATTATGTGTTAGGAACAACTCTCAGCTACTACCACACCAAAACGTAGCTCAGTATTCGTAAAACGGGCTGGGATGTAGCTGTTTTTGTGTTGGCTAATGTCGATTAGCAGTGGTCAAGTTATATAAGCCAAGCACTTGTAGAGTTACATTCAACTAAAGTTTGCTAGTTTCTTTAAATCCCATTAACTGATTCATTTTGCTAATGCCACAAACAGACATGGTTAAAAACTTTACCGCTGCTTCACCATCACTGCTCACGGTAAAAAATGTTTGAAATTTATCGTCTGTTTGACAGGATAAGGACGACCTTGGGTTGGTCTGATCCAACCTGGGCGTGATTTCTGTGGAACTTCCTGCGATCAGAGTTCATTCTCTCTGAGGCGTTATCGTCTTTATGACTGGAAAATAAAAAAACCTCTCTCAGTGCAACATCGGCCTGTCGTAAGCCAGACATGAAAGGAGTTCAATCTCCTCCGCGGTGACGGTTCTCGTCCTCTGATTGCAGAAATGTTTTATGTTTTTATTGTGTTGACCTTCTGCGACTGAGCAGGAAGAGTAAAAGGCTGAAAGATGTCACCACATAGCTCTATAATACACTAAATAAACCGTCAGGCACAGATAAACCAAACTTGTAGTTAAATATTATTTTTGCAAGAATCAGAAAAAGCATTTTACTTTTATTATGAAGACAAGAGGACGGTAAAAAAGTTGTGTTTAGATGATAACATCTCCATGTCTGTCTTTGCTACAGGTTGTTGCCACAGACGCAGACGGCCCAGAGTTCAGCGCTCTGCTCTACTCTCTGTCCGATGGCTTTGACAATCAGGAAAAACACCCCCTCTTCCAGATCCAACCACATACCGGAGAGCTGTGTGTCTCCCAGGACATCGATCGAGACTCGGGACAAACTCTTCACGACATTGTGATCAAAGCTGAAGATCCAGTGAGTGATCTGTTAAAAAAATACAAATAAAAAGATACAGAAACTGCATTTTCTGCTAATATGTAGTGTGAACACTAAGCTCTGACTGACTTTTCTGGGATTTGGTGAAAAAAAAAAATTAAACTGAGCAAAGCTAAAAGGTCTAGAGCTAAAAACTAAAGGGAACAAAGTACAAGCTGAAAGCAAAAAGCAACACAATGCTAACTGAAAGTAGCAAAAGGCTAATTGTAACACTAAAAGATTAAAATAGCAAAGTGATAGCTAAAATTAGCAAAGATTTAGCAGCAAAAATAAAGATAAATGTTTAAAGAAACAAAAGGCTACAGCTACAAATAACAAAACTTAAGCTAATGCACCAAAAGGCGACATAAAAGCTAACTGTGGCAAAATGGTAACTAAAAGCTACAAGAAGATAGTGAAGCAGGTTTCAAAGAGAACAGTGATTTTACAATAACTGAAGATATCAGTTTATTTTTATGGGGGGAAATGTAGCTTAAATAAAGTAAAATATTTAGAAACGTTTAAAAGTAGCTAAAATCAAAAGTCAAAGCAGCTTTCTCCCAAATAAAAGAAAGGTTTTGATATATGAACGGCTAAAATGATACAAAGCAGGGTTTCATTTGAGCCGTCTCATGCGGGAACAGGATCCGGGACTTCTCTTATTTTGACAGGGTGTGTTCTGATAGCTGTTTGCTTGGATCCGGTAACTCTCAGGTTTACTAATAATAACGTTATGAACAAATATGACTGCCTTGAACGAATAAAACCTATATTGGGTATGTAATCTGAAAATAATTACATAAACACTAATTTTAAACATAACAACCAGCTTCTTAATATCACATAAGAGTTACACCTTCAAGTAAGCATTATCACTTCTACATTTAAAAGATCTCCGCCCCTAATAGTTCAGTCCTGGGCAATTTAATTAAAACTATAAAAATATAATTGAACAGCACAACTTAATTGCAAATCAGTTTTACAGTTCAAGTGGGTCATTAATAAAATTTTGATTATTTATAAAAAAAATATGAGAGACATGTTTGATATGTAATCACATTATCAAAACAACAGTGCCAATTTGTCAAAATAACAGCGATCAAAATAAATAAATAAAAGTCTGATTTACTTTAATTTAAAAAAAATTTATTCTCATTGTACAACTAAACAACCGAGAATTGAAGCACATGAAAGCAGTGGCAATGGAGATACAGTACAGGAGCAGGTGCGAGGATGCTTGAGAGAAGTGGAGTGTGCTCTATTCACACAGGGGGGGGCTGTTGGTGGCTACTTCTTGTTGCTCTCTAAAATAGTTACTGAATCAAGTGTTTACAAATGTAGGTAAACGTAGATGCTAACAACCCATTAAAATACACCAGAAAACAGGAAATGGCATCTACTTTGTTCAAAATTTTCAGGAGGAACATTCTTATGGAGAAATCTTATAGTGACAACAAGCATGCTCACACAGGTGTTTAGGTTCAGGTGTTTATCAGATACACACTCAGTTGGGTTGTGGTGGCCACTAAATACATCTTGTATTAACATGTACCGTATAAAATACTTTCTAATGCTGTTATAAGTATCATTACAGGGAGTCCCCGACTTACGAACAAGTTCCGGACCTAAGGACCGTTCGTAGGTCGTTTTTGCCGTAAGTCGGAGTCCACCCGAGCCGCCACTGACTACACGTACAGTATACTGTATGTATGTTACTGTACAGTTACCAAGCACTTCGCCTAACACAGTGTAGTGCATAATTACAGTATCACAAAACATATACAGTACTACTGTACATGCACATTCGGATAGATAAAAAATATTAATTTCTTACTTTGAGCTGGTCAAAGCCTGTCTTCGTCTTTTAGCATGTTAGCTCTTGCATGTCCGAGCTCCCCAGCTTCGTTCTGCTCCACACGGTCCAAACTGTTTACAAGAAGGACTGTTAGCTTGTTAACTCCATACATTTGGAGCCAGAAATTTTTTTAATAACTTACTGAAAGCCGTTTCTCTGCGGTGTTCGTCCATCCAAAACAAGCTGCCCGCGTTAGCTGATGTTAGCCCCCGCCATTAGCGGCACTCGGTAGCATGTTAGCCCATCCAAAAAGGTTGTCGGCGTTGTTTCTCCACGTTAGCTCAGTGTCCCCCGACATCTTAGGCTGCCAAGCAGACATCGAGGCGAGCTCCCGGACGCAGGCTCGGTGTCCCCGCGTTAGCATTAGCTGCGTGTTAGCCCAGCCCATGAGCCGGTGTCGGGCGGCGTGGTGGGAGCGATCGGCGGCTGCTGCTCCGGGTCTGAGACGTCCACAGAGTTCACTGAGCGTTTCCAGCTAATTTATCCGTATGAGGCAACCCTGATCGGACACAGTCCTCCAAAGCCAGCTGGCAGCTGCCGTGACTGGAACTAAGCGTGAAATGGAGGACACGGCGGCATTTCCGGAATCCGCCGGAAGCTGCGCAAATATGATTATAAATTATAATTTTTTATTATAATTATTATTTATAAAGCCTTTAAAACAACCACAGCTGCAACAAAGTACTGTACACATGAAATTAAGAACATTTAAACACAAAAAAACATTTAAAAAAAAATTCATATTTTATTATTAATTATGATTTATGCCGTAAGTCCGAGTTGCCGTAGGTCGAGGGTGCCGTAAGTCGCGGACTCCCTGTATACTGTACAGATAGTCCTCGACTTACGACGCCCCCGACTTACAACGTTTCGGACTTACAAATGCATCTCATTATAATTAAAAAAAAAAACGTTTTTTTTTTAAATAAATAAATACGGTAGATGTACAGTACTGTACTGTACAGTTACCAAGCACTTAGCCTATCCTAACACAGTTAAGGAGTGAGCTGAATTGTCTCCCTCCTCCCTAGCAGGCTCCATTCACATAAAAGGAGCTAGCTCCCTTTATGTGAAAGGGAGACAATTCAACTCACTCCTTCATCTTTAAAATCTGTGTTATGATAGACTAAGTGCTTGGTGACTGTACAGTACAGTACTGTACATCTATTTATTTATAACAAAAAATAAATTTAAAAAAATTGTTTTTTTTTTGTATGTGATCCTACTTATGAATTTTCGACTTACGAACGGCCCGTAGGTACGGAACTCGCTCGTAAGTCGGGACTACCTGTATATATTGTTTTGTTGTTGTGGTTTCTCGGTTTTGTCTTTTTTTTTTCTTTCTGCAGGTCTAGAGGCAGACTTCAATGATGTTGATGTGTGTTCTCTTTATACCTCTCTCTCCTCTACTCCTATCGCCTTCTTTTCCTTTTAACCCTTCTCCCACTTTTCTGCCTTTGTTTTCTTCTTTGTCTTTTCATCCCCATGTCCATTACATTTTAAACAAACCCGAAGCAAATTCTGATAAAGTTGTATTTATATATCAAGTGGAGCATTAAGGCCAGCCATAATGCTCTGCTTGTGAAAGTAAATCTGTTGGGCATCACCTCGACACTCAGACAATAATTCTGAGTGCCACAATGCCTATAGCGTTGTTTCGTTTATAAATTAAGCACTGGTACAAAGCATGCAACAGTTAGATTGCAAAAACCATACAGGAAAACAAGAGTTAGAATGCTGAACTAACATTCACGCAATAATCAGTCCGTCCCTCCTTCTTCTGCTCTTCATAAAGTTTCCCCTCTTGCTTTGTTTCAGGGAGGTCTGAGCGCTCAGGCGTACGTTCATATTGAGATCGAAGACTTGAACGACAACCCTCCAGTGTTCAGCCCAGAGGAGTACACAGTGAGCATCAGCGGCCACGCTCCTCCTGGAACAGAACTCGGTACTGTCATCGCTACGGACCGAGACGTAGGCAGATTTGGACAAATCACCTACCACATGCAACCTGGAGACATGTCCAGTTTGTTTGCTCTGGATAAACAAACAGGTAAAAGACAACTGATTTATACCACTACACGCCGAACATCCTGTTAGTCCATATTGAAAGGTCATTTTTTGCTCTACATTTGTGTTGAATTGACTTTTCAAGCTTGATTTGTCACATAAACTCCACCACTAATCTTTAAGTAACTTGTGTGAGTGGCAGCTGTTGTTTTCAGGGATTAACAGTTCGTTCATTTGTTTAAGTCCTCGGGATATGATCACCATTGTCACCGCTCAGCAGGGGCAGAGCAGAAAGCTTAAAAGCTTTTGCGATTTAGGCATAGCCGCACAGTAACCTTAAATAAAAATCTCAAATAAATTAAATAAAGTAATGTACAAAGTACCGGTAGTTCTTCTGCATGCACTTGAAAAAGCTTTCTTCCAGTTTAAATAAGGTAACACTTATCTGGACAATTTTGAGCTTGCAACAAAATTTTAGGAAATCAGCCACATTCTTAGGGATGATTCATTTCTTACTAGTTGGGGGCTGCCATTGCAATGCATGGCAGGCACCTATTATTCTACACATTGGAAGTGTGTCTACATTTATATCTCCGTTAATGCGGCTCGATCCACAATGTCTACCCCCACAAAAGTTATATCAAAACGACTGGCTCGGCCCCGTGATGTGTGCTATTATTAATAATAATAATAATGAATTTAATTTATACCGCACTTTTCATTAATAAAAATCTCAAAGTGCTACAAAGTGCAACACAGCAAAAATTAAATAAAACAAGTGATAAAATCAAGTAAAATCAATAATAATATCAACCAAGATCAAAGATAAAATCATGTGGAGGCTTTTATTGCCATTTGCAGTTACCATGGCAACATATTTTGCTAACAAAGATGCACTTTGAGATTTTTATTAATGAAAAGTGCATTATAAATGGAATTCATTATTATTATTATTATTATTAAATTTCCCATAGGAATAAATGAATAGGAGAAAACTCTTCACAGAAACTAAGTAATGTATGGAGCCAATTTGGTTCAACATGCATGGAAGGCACCTATTATTACCTATTATCACCTATTTTTATTATTATTAATTTTTAATTATAATAATTAACATTAATTATTTATGTTAATAATTATCAATTTTAATATTAATATTTATTAATATTTATAATTAAAATTTGATAGCAATATTAATTATTAATGTTAAATTTGATTATTAATAATTAATATTTAATAACAATTAACAAATTAACAATATATTAATAATTAGTAATATTACTAATTTGTATTGATTATTAATATGTATAATCATTAATATTAATATTTATCATTAATATTATTTTACTGATAAATAGGCAGTCCCCATCAAAGTTTCTCTAGGAACTTTCTAGTTATTGATAGCATTTTGAACAACTTTAAATAAAGTTTTATTATGACAAGATTGACAAGCTAACATAAAAATTGATTGCTGCCAATTTAAAGCAACTCCAAATATATATATATATATATATATATATATATATATATATATATATATATGTTGAAATATATATATATATATGTTGAAAAATATATGCGATATATTATATAAATATGAGATATGAGACATAATGAGAAAATTTGTATTTTTTTGACAGAGGTTTTCCAAGATACTCAGGAAATGGTACAGCCGTTTATTAATTAAACTCTGTGAAAAGAACTGTGTTATCCAAACTAGATGGCCATGTAAAGATTTATAAAACAGCCTTCACATGGAGTTGTTGAAGACGACAGCAATCCTTAGCTAGTGATCCATTCAGAATTAAACTCTGATCCTCCAAACCAATGCCATTCAAACAGTTGTCTACAACAGGTAAGATATTGTTGTTCTTAATCTTTCCACAGAACCCAACCAAAAAAAAAAAAATCTCTGAAGACTTGCTGATGTTGCTTTTTTTATTTGAACCAGTGTGTTATTTTTGTATATACTTATAAATTTGAGTTCTTATATAAAAATGCAAGTAACATTTTAAAATAAGAGCTAAAAAGGCCATTTTGCTGCTTTTGTCCAGTCTTTTTTTTTGGGTCACATATTTTTATTGTGTTTTCAATGGAAACATCTTGTTTATTCAAATGATTGTCTAAAATTGTAAATTTTGAATGTACAGTGGTATGATATCAAACGAGGTTTGTAAAGTAAGTGATTTATTTTTTCATAGGAACCCTCTTCCTGAACTCCTCTCTGACTCACCTGGGTGCAGCCAGCATGAAGCTCTTCATCACCGCACAGGATGAGGAGGGCTTGACCTCACCCAGACCTGCAGAGGTCACCGTTAACGTTTTACAGAGCTCTCAGGCTCCAGCTGTGTTCCAGAGGTTACGCTACACCTTCACAGTGCCTGAAGACGCACCTGTTGGGACGTCTGTGGGGACAGTGCAGGCTACAAACCCAACCGGTGAGTATTTATGATTTCTTACCGTTCACAAGGAAGGAGAAACATCGAGGGTTTTGTAGATCTATAATCTATAAGATGTGTAGTACTGTATTTTCCGTAGTGTAAGTCGCAGGTCTGACAAATCTATGCCACAAAAAAAGAAGTGACTTATATACAAGAAATACGGTAATCAGATTACTTGTAATGGGCTTGACTGACAGTAAAGTTTTATTGTTCTGTTGTCCATCATCCCTTAAAACCAATCAACAAACTGCATTAACCTTCTCCAATTATTTTCATTACTGTGTGATTTTAAAAATTTCGAATTTGTTCTAAATACAAATAAATTAATTAATATACTTAATTTTTTTAGATTACACTAACTAAAAATATACAAGCTAATTTTTTTAACAAAAAAAAACATAAACAAAAATGTGTAAATTTGTTTGAGATCATTTATATTGTAGTTGGAAAAACAGACTTTGAGCTTAACTGTAAGTTTTGCGATATGGAAACATTCGTAAGTAAAGTAGAATAATTTGACATTTGATTGAATGTTACGTATTTTATATTTAGCCAGTTCTGTCTTTTATTGGGTGTTAATTTAATTATAATATGAAACAAAGTCGAGATATTAACCTTATATTTACTCGGTCCTATCTGAGCTCACCAATGCGACACATCCAGCTTTTTATTCTATTTTGATTAATTTTCTATTTTAGCAACACCCATTTAAAAATTTTACATAATTTTACATGACTATAGAATTAAACAAAATGCAATTAAATGTAATCTCCCATCTCAACATGCAGGATGTTTTATAGATGAAACTACAACTTGCTCCCAGGTTTTCCAGGATTATCTCTTCACAGTGGTTTAGTTACTCCTCAGGGTCTTTTAACAGCTTTAAACCCTCCACCACACCAGACAGTCATTTAAGGATGTCCCACCAATTTACAGATTAACGCTTCAGACTGAAGAGGAACAACAGAGTTTGGTCAGCGTTAAGCCATTTTCGTGTTTTCAATCACTGGTGTTGAAGTGCAACAAACATATGGAGGAGATTACTGTGGATTTTGTGACCTGTACTGTAATTACTTTGTTTGTTTGTTTGTTTGTGTGTTTGTGTGTGTGTGTGTGTGTGTG
>JBBPBX010010854.1:14225-24252 GCA_038048925.1 Garcialebias charrua | reverse complement strand
ATGACAACAATGGACAACAACAGACAATCATAAAGGATGCGTACAAATGTAAAAAATTAAATAAAAATTAAACAGCAAACTCATAGTAAGCAAAGTCAACAAAAAACTTTCTTTAATCTCTATCCTGAATCATGCTTTAAGTGTGCGCTCCTTCTCCCATTCTTTATTATATTTTTTCCCATATTTCCCCCACTTATTGGAGCTCATTTTAGCATGGTCTTGTCACTCTAGAGGGGTCTGCAACCTGCGGCTCTGGAGCCACATGTGGCTCTTTGGTCCCTCTACAGCGGCTCTTTTAAGCTTTGACCAAAACTATTATAAAACTGAATTATATTTGTTGTTATGCAAACAACCAAAAAGGTCTACTGGGAGTTTTATCAGTTTTCCTGTCATTTCTTTTGCAAATTTGTGAAAACTGGAACACGTACAATGAGTAATTACCTAACATTATTCTTTATTTCTATACTTAATCTAGAAAAAACTAATTACATGATATTCGGTAATAAAAAGAAAACTGTTGATGTTCCACTCAAAATTGAGGATGTTGAGATTTGTAGAGTGAATGAGGTGAAGTTTTTGGGTGTTATCATTGATGACAAACTGACATGGAAACAACACATAAATTCTGTAAGAATAAAAATAGCTAAATCGATTGCAGTACTGTACAAAGTCAGAGACCTATTGAATGATAAAGCTCTGTATTTGTTGTATAACACAATCATTGTTCCACACTTAATCTATTGTATTGATGTTTGGGGGAATGCGTGTAAAACAATCACAAAGCCTATTTTTGTATTACAGAAAAGAGCTGTAAAGAATTATCACTAGAAAACATTACCGTCATCCATCAAGTACATTATTTTATCAACTAAAGTTATTGAAGTTCCATGATTTGGTAGACTATAATATTTTATCAGTTATGTATAGGGCTCAAAATAATGCATTACCTTTAAATATCCAAATGCATTTTGTTAAAAGACAAAGTTGTTATAATCTTAAGGGGACAGAGATGTTTGTAAAACCACAATTCAGAACTAGTTTGAAGGGACGTTCTACCTCAATCCAGGGAATTAGATTATGGAATGGCTTGGAGAATGTAGTTAAAAATGCCAAGTCAATGTTTACATTTAAGAAAATGATCAAAACGAATGTGTTAAAAAATATATATGAAATAGCGTAATGTGTATTGTATTAGTTAGAAAATTAGAAAGAGTTAGTCATTTTGTACTGTTGGTTGAAGATTATTATTGTTTAATCTGATTGTTGGAAAAAGTTGGTTGAAGATTATTATTGTTTACATGGTTGATTATTGTTGTTTAATCTGATTGTTGGAAGTAAGGGGCAGATATAATAAGATTTATTCTTCTTTCTGCTACCTTTCATTTTTTTACATTTTGTACACTATCATTTATGAGATTGTCTTGTATTGTTTCTTTTGTAAAAAAAAAATGAACAAATTTAATAAACATAAACTTAATTTGTTTTTCTACAATAAAAAAAAATTACCTATAGGTCTGCATAGTTTTTTTTTAACTCTCTTTAAAAGAATCTGGTCTTTTCATTTGTCTTAAATTGTGAAAATATAAATTATTAGTTATTTTATCTTTATGTCATTGTCAACCTGATGGCCACAAAAGCTCCTTCCAACAAAGTGGCCCATGGGCCACCAGTTGATACCACGTAGCATGCTCTGAACACTTTTAATTTGGTGAACAAAGGTGTGAAATGGCTCTTTTGATTGTAAAGGTTGCAGACCCCTGCTCTAGACAAAGAATAAAGATCAAAGAATAACAAGCCATAACACGCGACTTAACATTTAAAAACAAGCCCAAGAACCCGCAATATGCGGTTCGCCAAATTTATACGCGGCTACAGACAAAAACAAGCCCAAAAGTCGCGTATGATGAGCGAACTTGGCAACACTGCTGACAGGAAACGCAGACACTTTCACCGGAAACGAGGAGGATCAGGTTGTTGTCGCCAGCAGAGAGAGCTGCCGTAATGGCGGCGTGTCGTCGCTCCTCGCAGCAGCAGCAGAGCACGGTACAGTCTCCACCGAGAAACAACTCTCTGTCGGCCGCTTCTCCGGTCTCGCCGCCCGTGGCCTTGCTGTCTCCGGCCGTGGGCTCGGCGGAGAACGAGAGGGAATGTAGCGGAGGCATGGAGGCTGCTCCGGCCTCCCCGGACCTGCCAGCGAGCAGCGCGAGCTCCACCACCACGGCCTCAGGCAGCGGCGTCTCGAGCCCCGGCTCCGGAGCACCGAGCCCCACCGAGGGCAGCAGCTGCGTCGGCGGCGCGTTCAGGGAACTGTTTGAGGCCTGTCGGAACGGAGACGTGTCCCGGGTGAAGAGACTCGTGGATTCAGTGAACGTCAACGCGAAGGACATGGCTGGTCGAAAATCTACTCCGCTTCACTTTGCTGCGGGTGAGAGCTAACAGGAGCTAATGTTGTTAGCCTGTACAAGCTAATGCTAACGCGACAATCTTTATTCTATTTTATGTTCAGTGTTGTAGTCCCATAGCTCTCTTTTTTGACACTCGCATTTTGTTTAGTCTGGCATCATAAACCTAGTTCGTTAACTTGTCTAACAACAGAAATTACAACATAAAATCTAGACAAGAGTACCCTGATGCAGGTAGAAAAGTATTAATAACTATTTAGAACTTGTACAACACAAAATACTTGCAAATCTTGGTCTGGATGCTTGCATATACAGTATATGATTTATGAAAAGAAAGTGTAAAAGCTGTTAAATCTAATTTAGTTTGAACTTTTTACTGTTTGTTCCCTGATTTTGTCTCATGTGAAACAGGAAAACATGCATTTAGCAGAGTAGTGCACAGTGCAGTGTTAAATGTTGCATGATATTTGCACAATTAGGAGGACACATTTTAGTATAAGTTCCTTAGCATGACTGAAGTGATTGGCTCCTTTGATTTTTCTCACTGCTGGACAGTTCCTGGAACCTAACTGTTGGATAGTGATCAGGAGCTGACAGAGTGGGCACCAGGGTTGCCAGCTCTCCAGACCGAAAGAAGCGATCAGCTCCTTCAAAACAAGCACAAACAAGCGACTCGCTCTTTTAAAAAAAAGCCCCAAAAAAGCACCCCATCCCATTGTGTAAAAAAAGGCAGTATAAACATATTTATTATGGCATTACATATAACCAGCAAAATTATACATTAAAGAACGTATTCAGTCTAAAAAATAAAAATACATTTTGCATTTTTCTCCCATCTGTGGTCGTGGTCAGATCCAGTCTTGAAGAGCACGCTCTTTCTCCCAATCTTTATTATATTTTTTTCCATATTTACCCCACTTAGAGCTCATATTAGCGTTGTCTTGTCTAGACATTTCACTAAATTCTTTAGTTTGTAGCAGGTCGCTTTTGTAAATGAGCCCTCGAGGCTCAATGCTAAATAAAGGTTGAATGAATGAATGAATAGACAAAGAATAAATAACAATGTTGCATTCGCGTGTAGTCTGATGTCCCGTGAAGAAACACGGTTTTTAATTTTAAACTCACTTTGAAAGTAATTTTCATTAATTTATCATTTTGTTTGCTAAAAACTAACATAGTTGAATGATACAAGATATATATGTTGTGTCACTATATGCTGCTCATGCTGACTCATCATTAATTGCTCGCGCTTATATAGTTTTACCGGCTCTGACTGTCGCTTGCGCCAACTGCACCTGAACGTAACATCCGCCTTGACGTAACATACGTGGAAGGGGGGCGTGACAAACTACCTACCACTCGCATTACTGCTCGACTGAAAAACAAGCACAAATAAGCGACTCAATGTCCGCGAGAAGCCCAAAAAACCGCCACAAGCGGCTGATCAAATTTGAAAGCGACTCCAGGGGAAAACAAGCCCAATGCCGCTTGAAATAAGCGGACTTGGCAACTATGGTGGGCACTGGAAGACATTTACACCAAAATGTATTGACCTAATCGGTCTTTTGCAGACACGTGACATTTTGCACTCCCGGTCGCCATTTTCCGTGGATACCCGTTCAGTACAGAGGAAGTCCATGCCTTAGCTGCTACCTCGTAAGGATCAATGTTGTTAATTGAAGCTAACTTCACCATGTAACGTTCTCTGGCTTCAAGGTTGAGTTTCTCTCTATAAGGCTTCTGCTCATTTTTATATTTAGTTTGCATTTTGCTGATGTTATTGTTCTGTATCACACTGTGTTTAACATGGACTTCCTCTGTTTAAATGAACCGGCATACACCCAACATGGCGACCGTAAGTGCAAAAATATATGAGCCGTGACGTCACGTGCAAAAGACCGATTGCAGCACAAAGGATAAGACCTTAGTGATCCTAACTTATGTCCACATTATCTTTAAATACAATTCTACAAAAGTTAAAAACGCACGTAAACAAAGGTGGAACGAAAGAGTCCGGTTTGACCTCCGGTAGGACTGGATGGTGCCTTGCATGACAGTCTGCCGCTACCGGTGTATGAATGTGTGTATGAATGGGTGGATGGTTGGTATTGTAAAGCGCTTTGGGGCCCCTCATAGGGGGCTGGAAAGCGCTATATAAATAAGCTCCATTTACCATTTACCAAAAAAAAAAGAAAAAAGTCTGGTCCTCTGGACATTCAAAAAAATCTAAACAGAAACGTTTCGTCTTTTGTCAGATAGACTTCCTCAGTCTGAGGTGCTGTATTCAGCTCAGTCTTATAAATAGCACCCTCTCATAGTGGCTCAACCAGTTTGCTGCCGTTTTGTTTTGCTTTGTTTGTTTTTTATGTCCAGAGGACCAGACTTGGCTTTTTTTTAGACTAGACAATAGAGTAGAAAAGAAACCCCTCGGGGTTTACTTAATCTCATACATTAGTACAAGCAAACAGCTTAGGCTACATCAAAAAATAAGCTTTAAAAGTGCGAGTTTAAAGTTTTATTAATGTGTGATCACGTTTATAATATTGATTAAACAAGTACAAAGAGGGGAGATATTATGACATTTGGTTCAACAGGCATTTCTTAATGGTGTCCAGTCCTGGACCTCGAGACTTTCCTGCATGCTTGACCTGTTGGTCTGCTCCAACACACATGATTCAGTAGACGAATCACCGCTTCATGTNCCACACGTTGGCTTCAAACAATGGAATGGATTTCCTGAACGGAGGCGTGTCTTATGAGCCCAGAGTAATAAGACTCGCCTCACATTCAGGAAATCCATTTCATATTTTGCAGCCAGTTACAACATGCAGTAGCACTGTGGCTAACAGCTAACCAACTTTTCATTGTGACATGTGTCCGCTGTGTGGAAGTATTTGACACTAAACATTGCAAGACAGCAATGTGCAATTTAAATATAATATATAGGAATAAATAAATAAAAACACATTTTGTGTTAGCAAAATGTAATTGTAACTTTGAAACTTATCCAACATTAATAAAACTTACCTCAAGTTGCCTTTTTGGACATGCATACATATATGTGTACACATTGTACTTGATGAGATTACTACAGCCTCATATAAAATCAATGATGATGATATCGGAACGGGATTGGTATTGGTCGATATCCAGATTTAAGTATCGGGATTGGATTGGAAGTAAAAAAAATACAAATAAATAAATAAATAAATAAATAAATAAAAATAAAAGTGGATTGGTTTAACTGGGAGGAGACCCAGAGGAAGACCCAGGACTCGCTGGAGGGACTATGTTTCTCGGCTGGCCTGGGAATGCCTTGGAATTCCCCCAGAGGAGCTGCTCCAAGTGGCTGGGGAGAGGGAAGTCTGGGCCTCCCTACTTAGGCTGCTACCCCTGCGACCCGACCCCGGATAAGCGGAAGAAAATGGATGGATGGATGGATTGGTTTATCCCCGAGCACTAACAGATGACGAGAGGTCTTTCTTGCTTTCTTTCTTGCTTGCTTTCTTTCTTGCTTTCTTTCTTTCTTGCTCTCTTTCTTTCTTTCTTTCTTTCTTTCTTTGAGGGCAGCTGCTGCGGTCCTAAGGGTGCACAGATAAATCGACCGGCTGATTCATGAGCCCCGATTTCCGTAATTTTGGGAAATTGGAGATGGGACGATACTTAAATGAGAAACCGATTTTTACCAATTTTTTTTTGTAGTTTTAACATCAATTGTCTAAACTTAATTTATATTTCAAAGCACTATCTCATTGCAAGTTAAAACACGTTTGTATTGTTTCTAGGATATTGTTCAAGGGTATGTTTTTCAATCAAACAAGACTGGAAAATTGATGGTGCATTGTGACCTTATAACACCTGACAGTGTCGCTTATAAAACACAATCGTGTTGGCCAAAATCGGAATTGACAGGTCAGGCTTTTTAGAGATCGGTGATCAGCTAGAAAACTGCAATTGGTGCACCGCACCATCAAGCTGCTGACTGGACCTGCTAACAAGACCTGCTAAGCTGCTAACAAGACCATGTTGCTAACAGAACAGAACCATGACGTTGAAAGAACCTCATTGGCAACTGAATCACACTGTAGTTGTTTTTCTTTTTCAATTTTGGTGCTTTTTTTTTGTATGTAAGTTTTTTGTGTGTTTTTAGTATTTTTTCTGCATGCATTGATATTTGTTGTTGAATTTTTCTTATCATTATTTTTTTGGGTGAGTCGAGACGGTTCTTCTCGTCCTGAGCATTGCATTGTTGACCTTGTGTTGAATTTGCATATGACAAATAAACCAAACCTGAACCTTCTTTAAAACTATGACGGTGTAGTGGCTAGGGAATCGGACTTGGGATCCGAAGGACCCAGGTTCGAACCCCGGCCACGGCACACCTTGGGGTGTCTATGAGTGCACATCTATTTTCCCCAGCTCCCCGGGCGCTGACTACGGCTGCTCACTGCACCACCTGGTGGTGGTTGCAGGCACTTGAATTTTCAACAGGGAAAAGCATTCTGCTCCCTCCCCCTCAGAGCCATATATGGCTCTGTTCCCCCGTGGTCTGCTGAACTTGAGATCAGCTCCGCCTCCGCTGCATGTCCTCTCGGAGCCGCTGCATATTCTGTGTTTATATGTTAATAAAACGTTCTAAAAAAATAAAATAAAACCATGGAGCGCTGGTCCAGCAAAACAAAAACACCCTGAAATCTGCAGAGCCTCTTGCAGCCAAGTTGGACATGATTTTAATTCGCTCGTGACAAATCCATTTCCTCATTTCTGTCAGTGAAGGAAGAAGCGATCACTTGACTTTTGGCAAAAAAACAAAAGAAAAGTCCAGCTCAGGGATGAAGAAGGGGAATTTAATACATTTGTGTCACATACAAAACAGTTTTGCATCCCTTTGCAATTCTTTGAATGAGAACGTGCCGCGGCCGCTGCGGGCTGGCAGGGGGGTCGTGGGTTAGGAGCGTGAGAAGTTATAAGCTCTGTTTTTATTGGCTGGTTAAAAACTCTGTTTTTATTGGCTGGTTAACCGCGGGGCGCTGTGGTTTTTATAAATGCTTTTATTACCACCGGGAGACGCCAGAGGACTATAGTTTTTTTCAGGTTAACCGCGGGGCGCTGTGGTTTTTATAAATGCTTTTATTACCACCGGGAGATGCCAGAGGACTACTGTATAGTTTTTTTTTTCAGAGATTACCTGTCTAACATCAGTCTATCAGGAGATAGTGGCAGAGTGAAGAAATATGTTTAAAAAATAAGTTACATACTGTATAAGTTTTAATGCTCCTCAACCTCCTTCCTGAGGGGCGCGGGGCAAAAAGTGTGTGTGCTGGGTGAGTGGGGTCCTTCATGATACAGGTGGCCCTCTTCCTGCATCTGGAGGTGTAGATATCTGGATGGTGGGGAGACTGACTCCAACAGTCTTCTGTGCAGCCTTCACCACTCTCTGCAAAGCTTTTCTTTCTGCAGCTGTGCAGCCTCCATGCCACACGTTGAAGCTGGAGCACAGGATGCTCTCCACTGCACACCTGTAGAAGGAGGCGAGGACTGAGCTTCCCAGTCCAGCTCGCCTCTGCCACTTGAGGAAGTAGAGTCTCTGATGAGCTTTCTTGATACTGTAACTGTAACCATTTCACCTTTCAACTTTTTAACCTTTCACCTGTAACCATTGTTGTGTTTGCAAAGGTCAGTGACCTGTGGTGCCATCTTTAATCAAGCTGACCTCAAAGGTTATTCACTTGTAGATTTACATCCATCAGTTACCTTCTGAGAGTGTCATACCTGTCCGGTGGTTCATGGCATTTTTATTTTTTATTTTGCTATTAAAAAACAAAACAAATACCCAAACAGGCAAATAAGTGATCGTCAACCTTTCATAAGCAATAATAAACTGGAGTGTATTGCTTTGATTAAAAGTAATTATTGGTTTGATTTGGATTATAAGTGGCATTAATTGAACTGTATTTTAAATGACTGAATTGCATTTAAGTCAACACAAATTTAAAATTTGTATTTTTCAAATTGCCTTGAGATGACTTTTTTGTTGTGCATTGGCGCTTTAAAAATACAGTACAGTAATCTAAAGCCGTATTCCTACAAGACGTGGTACTCATAGATATCTTATATATAATATCTATGGTGGTACTGACTGAGGTAAAACACAGCTCTCCTCAGGATGCCTGCACTCTGAATCAACAGGAAGTGATCATCGTTTAGATCCTGTTACCAAACCTTCTTGTCTGTTGTCTTCGGTCAGTTTTTCCAACAGCTGATTCACCAGATTTCTCTCTATCAGAGCCGACACTGTTCACTTTCAAACAATAAGCAGGGAATAGTGTTACCGTAGCGCTTGAAGAATACTTTGCCATAGTGTTGTGTACTGTATTTCCTTTTACTCTTTTTAGCAGTTTTTTTTTTTAAACTTTGATTCTAAACGTCCTAAATTTATTGCTCACTGCCAAAAAAGCAAAAGGCTGCCGATAAGGTTTTTGCATGCACCATACATCTGATCGGACATATTTGAAGTGAGTAAACATCTGCAACTAATTAATGTATGGAGTCACACCACAGCCAGCGGATAATATATACGGTAAACACAGAAATTATTACATTTATAGTTCTGCAGCAATTAGGCTAAAACTGAATCTGGTAGTAGCTGAGAGTCATCCCCAACACTTACAATGAGCATGAAATTGCTTTATTCAAGAGGTTTGAGCAAACTGGCAACAAGTCAGGGTTAGCAATATTCCTTTTCAGAGTTTAGCTTTGTATTAAAATTTTTTTTTACTCATCTATGCAAAGAACAATAAAATAATCAAAGCACACATGCAACACATCTAATCCTTCTCAGCTGCTGAATAATTTATACTCAATCAGGTCTGAGGTTGAAGCAGTCTTCTTGGCACATTCATTTCGAATGATTCATTTCATGAGCTATGCAAGGGGTTTCTTAATTGTTGTTTACTGCTTGCTGTCCGACCACATGTTATTTTTATGCCAGGGAGATTGCTCCCGACAGCGCCTCAGACTGCTTGGAAAATAAAGTCTATTAAGAGGTTCTTGGAGCCGTTTTTCTGTCAAGCATCGAGAAACTTAACTTCACCTAAACAAAGACTCTCATCCAATTTAAAGTGCCAATCTGTGAAGAGGATGCAGTTGAAAAGATATCCTTGTGTAGGAAAAATTATTGCAAAGTTAAACCGATTATTGGAGAGCAGGTAAAATATGTCCCAAAAGAGCAAAATTATTTAGAAGTATCAGTACAACTCGCATGCAACACAACAGGCCTGTTTTACAAACTGTAGGAGAAGCTCAGTTATCCATGTCTGAATCGTGAAGTGCATGCTATGTACGGCTAAATATGTCCAGAATTGTGCAAAGAAGTATAAGCTTAAAGGGATTGTGACATGAATTTTTTACTATTCATAAAATTGCTCAAAATATATATATTTTATCATTTAAATATGTTTGTTTTTGCAAACAAAATGATAAATCACTTTAATTTTGCTTTAAAAGTGATTTTGAACTTCAAGCCGTGTTTAATCATGGGAAATCCGATTACACTCGAACGCACCATATGTGATGTCACACTGGGCAGAGGGCTGTGGTGTCTTTAATAGCGGACAATTTAAAAC
>JBBPBX010010854.1:0-13755 GCA_038048925.1 Garcialebias charrua | reverse complement strand
AACAAGGAAATTTGGACCAAAGTAGAAACTCCTTTTCTATTTTGGTCCAAAGTTTTCCTGCAGGTGGCGGTAAAACAACGGCTGCTAATAAAACCCACGAAGAAGAAATCCGCTCTGGTAGCTGGAGTAAAAGAAACGGAGAAAACGTTGCGTTTGATTCCGGTTCTGTTGTGTCTCTGGTCTGTTTTGTATTTAACTGGACCCGAGTTTGGACTCTGTTGGACTCTGAATTCGTGTCCTCTGGACCCATTTTGTCTCCGAGTTTCAGCGGAGCAAAATAATGGAAGCTAACAAGGTGAGCTTCCTCCTCTTTTTGGTAAAAGTTCTTCCTCGGGCTGCCTGCGCAGCTGTTTCTCCTTGTTGTGACACCGGCTTCATGCCGGCTGCGTCTCTGTTGCTTTCGAGTTTAACAACGTAAAGCATGTGTCGCAAACCCGCGCGTGCCTCAAACATAAAGCAGCGCCGTCATCTCGCAAAACCACATATGAAGCTTCTTTGCGACAGTTATTTTTTTATTCTTATTTATAATATAATTTATAAATAATTCTTATTTATCACGATAGAGACGGTAGAAGAAAAGTAGCACGATAGACACGTTTCTATCTTCCCCACAATATATATCGTCATATCGCACAGCACTACTGTCTACTTTCTCCACTGCGGTGCTGTTGATGGTCAGAGGGGCATGTTGTGCATCCCTCTTCCTGAAGTCCACAACAATCTCCTTTGTCTTCTCCACGTTGAGAGTGAGATTGTTGTGTCCGCACCACAAGGCCAGGCGGCTCACCTCGTTCCTGTAGTCCGTCTCATCGTTGTTGCTGATGAGACCTACCACTGTTGTGTCGTCCGCAAAATGTAAGAGTTGTAAATGTAGAGTAAATGTAAGAGTTTCTAATATTGTGCAGCTCGAGTTCTTTGTTAAATTTGACACTGGGCTTTTGAAAGTCGCCTAAAATGACACAAGTCTTTGAACATGTGTCTGTTGTTGTCATTTTTGCGATAAAACGTTTTTTTTGTAAAATTACAGAGAATCCAGTGACAATGTTTGAGATCTGTGAATTCAAACATTAAACCATATACTCACTGGTAATGTCTTAAAATCAACAAACAGCTGCATTCAAATACTGTACTTGTGTTGGCTTTCTTGTAATTACGTCATGTCTTTATCAGGGTGCATGAAAGCGAAGTGGGATGTGCTCATTGATCCATGAGATTGGATTGATTGCAAACATTTTGGTCCAGGTCCATTTGTACCCAGAACCTACACAGTAAATGTAGTCAGCTGCTCCAACCTGCAAGGGTTCATGGGATTTACTTGTATCTGACTGCTTGCAGCTCAAAAACATAACTCTTGAGCGTGCTGATTATGGAAGGGCTTGGATTAATCTCTTTATTTAATAACACATACACAAGCAAAAAGCAGAAAAACAATATGGGTGTTAGTGGGTGCTTCTTTAAGAGTGCACACTCATGAATGAAATGCCTACGAAAGGAAAGTGTTAGTGCAGCTGACCCAGCATGCTGTCTGAATAAAACTGTGTGTGTGTCAGTTTGCTTACAAAGATCTGTGTGTTACAGACTGGCTTCTAATAAAACAAGTAGACCAGTCACAGTTGTGGTCTGTATAGTTTACATTTTTGAGTAGTAGTACTCGATGAATCTTAAGTGTACTTTTTGTCTGAAGGTGAATACAAGAAAGATGAACTTTTGGAAGCAGCAAGGTGAGTGTGTCTTTTTTTAATTTGTTTAAAAATCCAGTTAAAATGAGTGTTTAGTACGTGCAACCTGAGTGAATACAGTACAGTACCGGTATTTAGGTTTTCTTTTTTTCAAACCTCCAATTACAGGAGTGGAAATGAAGAAAAGCTGATGGCGCTGCTGACCCCATTAAATGTCAACTGTCATGCCAGTGATGGTCGCAAGGTAAATGACGTGACTGTGCTTTACAGCGTTACGCCCTGCAGTCTGTCACTTGTTGTTTCAGGCTGTAAAACGCTCGTGCTTTTGATTTTAATAGATCTTTTCGAACACGGCAGCATTATGAATGCTCCTTCCAGCAGGACTGCAGATTAGTTTGTGTGCTGGGGTTGTAAAGAGGATTTATGCTGTTGAATTTGTTTGAGGGGGGTATAATGGGTGCATTACCTCAGACACATCTCTGCACTGCGTAGTGCACTTGTTGTTGCCCCTGTTCATTGTAATTATGCATACATGCTTTAAATCCATCTGTTTACGTCGACTGAATCATCTTGACGTTTAACAGCCTCGTTTGTCACCACAAATGTCTTAGATTCATGGTTTTAATAATAAGTCATAATTTTAATCATTCTGAATCAACTCTTCATTTTATTTAATCAATAACAGCATTTCACCACTTAAAAATAGACAGTTTCTCAGCTGTTTTTTTAATTTTAATTAATGTTGACACAATAATTTGACAGTTAAGTGGAATATTTTCCATCCTGTTGAGATCTGGTCTCATCCTGGCTTATTTGTTTGTATTTATTTATTCCTGGCTCCTTCTTAATCCTCTCCTGGGACATGTGGTCCTGGGATCTTGAAAGTGATTTAAGTGCACAAACAAGAATCTTCTCAAATCAGGCAAAAGAGTCATCGTTTGCTTTTTTTGTTCCTCCTCTAAATTCATTGATGTTATTAAAACATGCCTACTGCATTAAGAACTGTTATTAGACATAATTCTTGTGTTAATTTTCTTTATTCACCTCGTTGAGTGGTTTCAGAGTAAAACTACTTTTCTGTAGTCCACACCTGGTGATCATTTTGAAGTCTGGGTTGGCTTTTCTAAACGACAAAAGATGTATTCATTTATCGATTAATTTTATTCAATGCAAAAAAAAAATTTTTTCGTCACTTTTTGGTTTCTTTATACATCAAAATTGACTGTATGACGAAAAAAATTACTGTTGTCTCTTCATCTGTGCCGTCTTTTTTTGTTTTAAAAACCATAAACTATTAACTGTTAAGCATCAAATTAATTCTTATTGACAACATTTAATCATAGTTTCTGTTAGGGATGTACAATAATTTCCGATATGCTAATATGTTAAAAACCTATTTGGCCCATAACCGATACAATACAGATATTTTTTTTTGCCCTAGACCTACTTACAGAGAGTACATATCTTTCTCTGTTGTGGAATTAAAATACTACATTATTCTGCATGGTCTTTTGTAATTTTGTCCTGCTACCAAATACCGGTACAGATGTCAAAAAGGGGCTGAAAATGATGCAACACTTCAAATGGATTATGTTTAATGTCAAATTTATTCATGACATTTAAATTTTCACAAATCTAAACTCCACCTGTTCACACGTGAAAAGTGCATAAAATGCATCAATAGATATACTTGACAGTTTCTCAAATTAAACATTTACTAAAACGTAAGACATTTTTATTGGTGATGGAATGTCCGATATTTAACTTTATCACTAATATTGGTCGATACCATGCCGATAATATCGTGCGTCTCTAGTTTCTGTAATATTGTTTGGTGCTACAGGAGTCATTACTCTGTAATTACAGTTTGCAGCTTCATTCTAACCACTGAAGAGTCTGTTTGTGATTTCACTCGGCTAAGAACTGCAGAAGTAAAGTTTCACTCACCATCCAGCCATCTATCTATCTGACATCTATGATGTCACGCTTATGTTCTGGTCATACATGACGGATCAGTGGTGTTTTTCTGACTGGTTTGTGTTTTATTAACTTGAAGGGAGAGGGACATGACTCTGACGAGATGCTGTCATTTTGTAATTTGTGTTTCATTTTGTTTTCCGTGTGACTCTGGCAACATTTGTCGATCAGTCAACCTCACAAAAAATGCTGGTAAGTTCATCTTGATAATGGCCACTTGATTAATGCACTGTTGTGATCTTTTATTTATTTAATTCATCGTTTTTATTTGACCAATGAGCTGGCTGTCACTTGTTAATTGCACATCATGGACCTGGGTTTTCGGGTCATGTATCCTACCCTGATGCTCCTCTGGTGTCTGAGTGTGTGTGTGGGTGTGTGTGTGTGAATGTGTGTTGTTGTCATGGTGACGACTCATCTTTTTGGATCTGGAGAGGAGCTCAACATGTCCACTGCCTGCTTTCATCAGCGTCTGTCTTCTCTGCACACTCACCCACACTTCTCTGTCTGTAAATCACGTGCTGAGTCAGCCCGTTTCTGACTGGGCACCTAATTTTTATTTATTTATTTTAATGATTACTCGTGCATGCCTCGAGGCCCGCCTCTCAACGTTTTGTCATTCGAGTCATAAGTTTGTGTCTGTGGAGCTTGTGCCTTCGTTTACCGTTGACTCCGGTGGTGTGCAGTAATGAATGGACTACATTTCATCCTCTTGACGCCATGCTGCCCTTTATGGTCATAATGCTCGTCATCCCACACTGAATGAAGCGTAACTCATCAGTCCGTCACCACTGTGGCTTGATGCGATGCACTTAATTTTCTGGGTTTGACATGTACGCCACTGCATGGGAATTTAAATGACGCCTCTCTTTTTTTTCTTACTGTAAGCTTTTTAAGAGCCGGAGTTTTAAATGAAGAGCTCGTGCTGTTGGGACTTGCAGCTTTGCTTATATTCATGTTGACGTTTTTTGTGGCTTAGCTGAAGCCGTTTTGATTTTGTCCTCTTGGAGCTTGCAGACGTGCTGTTTCAAACACCCGGCCTGCTCGGTCGAGCTTCACTGCATCCTGTTACAGTTGGGATTTGACAGCATTACGACGTACAGTCTAAAATCTGTTTAAACGCATCTCTGTTGGACCAGCGTCCAAAAGGGTATTAAAGTTATTGCTGATCTAAAGCCAGTGTCTCACCATCGCCACATGGCAAACGCCGCTCGCAAGGGAGTTTCCAAGTTATCTCGATACATTTGTGGTGCAGGAACATACTAACCCGTGTTGTGTTGATTTGGACCATGTTCAGAAGTTTCGCAGAGCTTATTTTCTCTCAGAATAGTTGCAGAGTGCCTCAGTTTATTTTCTGTAATTAAAGCACACTGGAACTGAGTTTTTTGTGAATGTCCACCTGTACCAAATAAATTAATGTAGCTACACAGCTGCTGCAGTGCAGAGCTTCTGCACAGTCAAACCTCCCAAACCCCCAGTTCTGGTCACATCAGCTTGATGCCACTCAAGGCCTGCCTACTCTCCTCACCGCTTAAATAGGGGAAAAAATAGATACAAGTACCGTATTTTCCAGAATATAGGTTGCGGCTTTTTATCATTTTTGCATGCCCTGCAACCTATATTCAGGTGCGACCTATTTATGGCTTTTTATAAAATAAGCTGATTTGTAATCATTTATTAACAAAAATTAAACTGAGACACACTCTTACAATAATGTCAGCTAACAAATATATTTTTTAGGTGTTTATCCTGCTAAAATTATTCATTTATTAAAGAAAAGTTCAGCTCAGACACATATTTGCTATAATTTTTATCAAACAAATAATTGTTTTTAAGTGTTAATCTTCTTAAAAGCCTTGCTGTGCGCTCCTGTGGAAGAGACATTTGCAGCAGAGCTAAACACGGTCCACATTTTGACGTAGGTGTGACTTATATTCAGGTGTGACCTATATATGGATTTTTTCCAAAAATTTGGCAATAATCACAGTGCGACTTATATTCAGGTGCGACCTATATTCCAGAAAATACGGTAGTGTTGTTTTAGTAAGACTGAGCAGTAAAGAGCAGAGTTGTCCTTTAGATGTCAGGGTGAACCCACAAATTAAAAGCTTACAATGAGTTATTTTTCCTCCAGCTCCTGCAGTCAGTGCTTAAATAAATAAGAGTCACAGGGACTCTGTGGGTGTGTTGTAGCAGATGCTGCTTTTAGCAAAAACACAACCTACACAGCTTATGTTTTTAGGTAAAATTTATTATTTTAGGAGCTTAATGTCAGATTTGACTAGAACTGCATTTTTAAATTTCTTCTTTTTTGTAATTTGGTGTTATTCAGAAAACATCCAAGGCCCAGATGTGTAGGTCTAACCAGTCTGAGGACAAATACTTATAAGTGCTTATTTTTTCACCATTTTGAATCTTCAGCTACATGAGATACTGGCTTAGATCATTTAAAGTATTTTAACTGAGGCTGTTGTCTCCCAACTGTAATTTACATTCAGTCTTTTTGACTTTAAGCTGTTAACTAATCCCTTTTGCCAGCTCGCCACATAAACCATACTTCAACATTAGTATTTTAATTTTAGGTTTTATTAGTAACACGGACCAAGCCGCTTGTTGTCAGACATGATGTTGACAGCAACAAGAGTTTTTTTTGTCGTGGGATTTGTCCACGAGCTTTATTGAACATGCATCATGAAGCCTGTGATTCATCTGCAACTCACCAACACAGTCTGCAGTAGCACGTCGCTTCTGGCCTTGATCAGCCGCTGGTCTCCAGTGGACATCAGCGAGCACCAGTAAGGCAGGAAGTGGTGTGTGTGGGCTAACAACTGGTCCTCTCTTCCAGTCCACGCCCCTCCACCTGGCTGCAGGCTACAACCGGGTCCGCATCGTACAACTCCTCCTCCAACACGGGGCAGACGTTCACGCCAAGGACAAAGGGTGAGCAACTCTTTTAAGGGAAACCCACAAAATCCAGTTGTGCATGATGATTACTGAGCGTTGTCTTTGTCACGCAGCGGCCTGGTTCCTCTCCACAACGCCTGCTCATATGGACACTACGAAGTCACTGAGCTTCTCCTTAAAGTAAGGAGTTTATTTCTCACACTTTCATGAACTTGTCTGAGTTCTGCTGTAACAGTTTTGAGTGCAAAAATGAGTGAAACTGTTGTAACGATGATTTTAAACGAGTTGCATAAGCATTAAATTAAAACACGTTGGAGTAAAAGTGACCAACCTGCTGACAGCAGTGAACAAGCTTATGTGTTTTAGAGCATTTTGCCTGTGAGAAGTCAAAGGGTCAATTGTCTCCTATGTCAGAGGAGAAGATGTGGTTTTATAGAAATGATTTTGTTTTTCATTTAGTTGCCAGCAACTTTACGTTATTTGGAAAATCCTTTTCTCGTATAATTAACTACTGGGTCAAAATGTTTACCAGGAGTTATAATTGGGAACCATTTTCTGATGTGTGTGCTGTTCTCTCTGCAGCACGGAGCCTGTGTGAACGCCATGGACCTGTGGCAGTTCACGCCTCTCCACGAAGCGGCGTCCAAGAACAGAGTGGAGGTGTGTTCCCTGCTGCTGAGCCACGGCGCCGACCCCACCCTGCTCAACTGTCACAGCAAGAGCGCCGTGGACATGGCGCCCACCCCAGAGCTTAAAGAGAGGCTCACCTGTGAGTGTCACGGCTAACACTAAGAACTGGACAAATACTTTGACATATTTTTTACCTCATCAGTTCAGCTGTGGAAAAACTGTAAAGATGTTTATACCATATTTTCACCCTATAAATTGTGAGGGTTTTGCATAATTTACATGCTCTGTGACTGATAGGCCGAAGCAACGTATTTATGGACCCCCCCCCACACACACCCCAAATATTTATAAACCAAGTTTTTGCTGAGATAACCGTTTTCATTCAGACTGAAAATATTGAACACTACCATTTACAGCCGCTAGATGGCACTCGAGTAGTATGGCATGCTGTTGTATCATGTAATAGTTAAAAGTGACTATTAATGACAAATTCCAAAAAGTTCAAGACAAAAACAGGACTTCATTTATTATAATTTACTTTATACTTTGTTTTTGCCTTGAACTTTTTTGAATTTATCATGTCCTGGATGACAGAATCTTCACTAGCTATTAATGACACAATCGGCCTGCCATACAATTCCACCTTCATTCTGTTCACTGCTTGGAGCAAACGTCAAATCAGCTTTATTTCGCTGCACCGCCCTGGCAAAATGCAGCTAATTTGACCATTAAAGTGCATTTATTAAGTAAAAGTTCAACAGAGACACAGCTTCGCTATAATTTTGAATGAACAAATAATTGTTTTAGGTGCTTTTCTTGTTAAATTTCAAAGAATTGCTCAGCGTTTCTCCTTCTATTTTCCTCGTGTGCTCCAGGGAGCACCGAGGCAGTGAATACTTTTGAAATACAGCTGATTTGGCTGTTAGTCATTTTATTAAGCAAACGTTAGACTGAGACACACCTTTAATGTAATTTAGAGCAAACAAATAATTGTTTTTAAGTGTTAATCTTGTTAAATTCTTGTTAAAGTCCTCCCGTACATGCTCCTGCGGTCGCCATTTGGCAGCCAATCGATTTTTGGCACAACACCGGCCCATATTTGCTATGCTTTGTATGTTGGTATTAATCAATCCTCCATCTCCAGATTACAGCTTGTACAGAACTCTGCCGCGCGCCTTTTGACCAACACACGAAAATATGAACACATCACTCCTGTCCTGTCCTCTTTACACTGGCTCCCGGTTCAGTTCAGGATACAGTTCAAGCTGCTCCTGTTTGTTTTCAAAGCTCTGAATGGACTTGCACCTCTGTACATCTCAGAACTTTTGAAAGCCCATCAGCCCAGCAGAGCTTTACGATCTGCCAGTCAACACCTGCTGGAGGTCCCTCACTCAAGGTACAAACAATGGGGAGACCGGTCATTTTCTGTTGCCGGCCCTAAAGCCTGGAACAGTCTCCCCCTTGAGCTGCGTGCCACCTCTGATCTGACTCTGTTCAAAACCAGACTGAAGACACACTTGTTCAAAAAAGCTTTCAGTGTGTAACTTTTATTATTTTTGGTATTTTAGTATGTAGCATTTTTTATTTCCATTGCCTTTTTATTTCCTCTAGTTCAAATAAGCTTCCAGTGTGCAACTGTTATTACTTTTGGGATTTTAATATGTAACATTTTTTATCTACATTGCCTTTTTATTTCCTCTTGTTCAAAAAGTTTTAGTTTGTAGAATTTTTTTATTTCCATTGCCTTCTTTTATTGCTGTTGTTTCTTATTCTATTTTCATTGATTTATTGTTCCAGTTTTTTTTCATCCTTTTATCCTGTTAAGCACCTTGGTCAATGCAAGGCATTGTTGGAAGGTGCTATACAAATAAAGTTTATTATTATTATTATTATTATTATTATATTTCTGGGTGGTCAGCGGTGACGCATAATAGATGCGACTTATACAGCGAAGGAACATATTTATGGATTTTTCCACTTTATTAGACTTATCGGGCAGAACGACGTGTACGGTGGAAAATACGGTAGTTTGATAGTTTGGCTAAAGTTCCAAATGTCACAATGTATTAATTTTTTTATGCAAATGGTTCATAAGTTACTTTAAAACTAAATAGAAGTAAAATTTCCTTTCCCCTTTTTCCCCTCATGTAGATGAATTCAAAGGTCACTCTCTGCTGCAGGCGGCCCGTGAAGCCGACATGGCCAAAGTGAAGAAGACGCTGGCTCTGGAGATCATCGGCTTTAAACATCCTCAAACCAACGAGACGGCTCTGGTCAGAAACTCCGTTTTGACCACTTTTCATTTTTAACAGCTGCAAGTGAATGCAAAGAACTTGAATCATGAAAGATGTCACCTGTTTGCTCTTTTTACTCATTACACAGTTGTGAGGAATGAAAATAGTGTTGTGAGTTCAGTGGTTTCATGCTCGTGCTTTTTGTAAATCTGAAAGTTGTTTTCTCCAGCGAGCAGGTTTCTTAAGACTTCTTCTCACTAATGTCCTGCATTACAGCACTGTGCTGTGGCGTCCCCCCACCCAAAGAGAAAACAGGTGACTGAACTGTTGCTGCGTAAAGGTGCCAACATCAATGAGAAGAACAAAGAGTAAGTGAGCAAGTTGAACACTATTAGAATAACTTGTTAAATACAGAAGAATTGGTGTTACCATATATTTTCTGCAAGTAAAAAAATAAGATTTGATTTTCAAATTGCTTTCATTGATAACTTTTGTTGTGTTTTAGCTTCATGACCCCCCTGCACGTTGCTGCTGAAAGAGCCCACAACGACATCCTGGAGGTGCTGCAGAAACACGGAGCAAAGGTTCACTCTTACGCTTCCTGCTGCGCTGCCTGAAGTAGAGAAGTGTGTTTGACAACGTTAACGGTTTGTGCTGCTGTGGTTCGGCTGCAGGTGAACGCAGTGGACACGCTCGGGCAGACGGCGCTCCACAGAGCGGCGCTGGCTGGTCACATCCAGACCTGCAAGCTGCTGCTGAGCTACGGAGGCGACCCCTCCATTGTGTCTTTGCAGGGGTTCACTGCGGCTCAGATGGGAAACGAGGCCGTGCAGCAGATTCTTAACGGTAACAATCCCCTTTATTCATTCAGCTGTACAGTTTGTTGTTCAGGGTGCGGTGAAGTTTGTGTTGGTTCATAAGTGTACAAAGGATTACTGTGGGTCTTTTACGTAGAGGTCCTATTATATTGGTTTTATATAGATTTTGAATTTTTCCCCTCAGAAAATGTTCCCACACGTAACTCTGATGTGGACTACAGATTTCTGGAAGCTGCCAAAGCAGGAGATCTGGACACGGTACAAGTAAGTTCACCAAAACTCCTCGTTGTCACAACAACATTCATTTTCTTTATTGATTTTGATGATTTCAATCTTTTCTAAAGACAAACTGGAGTGTCAATATTTTTAAGTGTTTGCCTATTACTATTGAAGCTAATTTTTTTAAATACCATAAATTTTGCTGTGTCAGTTGCAGATTTTTCATAAATTATAATGCCTGCGACTTATATAGCGAAGCAATGTACAGTATTTGGTTTTTTTCCATCATATTTACAACCCAATTTTTTGGCTAAGATCTGACGATTTCATTCATTCTGACATGGAAAATATTGAACACTACCATTTTCATCCACTAGAGGGCAATCGAGTAATATGGCATGCCAACTTTCTCATTAAATAGGTGAAAGTGACTATTAATGAGACACTTGGCTTGCCATACTAAGGCCCTGTACACACACAGTGTTTTTCAACCTTTTTTGAGCCAAGGCACAGTGTTTTCATTGAAAAAAATCCCGAGGCACACCACCAACCAAAATTGTAAACATAGATACAGTACACTGTATCCGCCTATATTAAATATATAGTCATTCTTATCAAAGTGTCTTGAATAGAAATGAAATAAACACAAAAATGTATTTTTATCATATTTTATATTTCTTATTTCAAATTGCACTTAACATGTCTTCAAAAATACACCCGAACAGTACCACAATAATGTGGTCTTAAATTTAAAGAGGTTGTAGAAAAGGGGGGGGGGGGCTTTTTTGAAAATTTCCAAGGCACACCTGACGATCACTCGCGGCACACTAGTGTGCCTAGGCACAGTGGTTGAAAAACACTGGTTTATCAGTAAAACCGAACAGTTTATCATGCGGTTTGGCCATTCATCCACACGTGAACTCTGGTTGATGCAACTATAAACGAATGATAACAAAACTCCGACCAAAGTGGAGATTTGAGAACTCTCCGCGTTCGCGTCTGCGTGTGGACTTCAGAACCGGAGGTTTCTGCTCCACCTCCTCCAGCTGCTGCGGCGCTGACAGTCACATAATGCTCTAAAAAAAAGTGCTAAAAAGTCAACATACCTGCTCTGACATGATTCCCAGTCGACATCTTCCTGCGTTTTATTAACTTTGTACTTCCAACACGGTATTTAATAGTAGTCCAACCTTGCGGTATGTCCACACAAACTAAAGAAAATAAATAACAGGAAGTCGCGGCTGAAGTTGGAGGGTTGTGACAGCACTACACTGCCACCTATGGGTTCAGCATATTCTTTACAATGCTCTCTGGTGAAATAAAACGGGACGTAGACAAACATTTTAAATATTCGAACATGTATGGACAGAGATTATTTTTTTTCGCAAATATTCGTTTTTCAAACACCAGGCTACGTGTGTACAGGGCCTAAGCCAGCTTCGTCTCTCTCCAGAACTCTGGGGCAAACATCAACTCAGCTGGATTCCTCCTTGTTGTCCAGGCGAAATGCAGCTGATTTGACCATTAAAGTGCATTTATTAAGGAAAAGTTCAACTGACACACCTTTACTATAATTTTGAGCAAACAAATAATTGTTTTTAAGTGTTTACAGTATCTGGTTAAAGTCCTCCCGTGCACGCTCCTGCAGCCGCCATTTGGCAGCCAATCGATTTTTGGCACAACACCGGCCCATGTTTCTGTGTTGTCAGCGGTGATGCATAATAGATGCAAATTATATGGTGAAGCAATGTATTTATGAATTTTTCCACTTTATTAGACCTATTTGGACTGATGCGACTTATACAGCAGCGTGATGTGTACGGCAGTAAGTACGGTAATCTTTCACCTTGTCAGGTGGATTACTGATGACTGTTTTGTAACTTTGTATTGCAGCAACTTTGCACCCCCCAGAACGTAAACTGTCGGGACTTGGAGGGGCGCCACTCCACTCCTCTGCATTTTGCAGCTGGTTACAACCGAGTGGCTGTTGTTGAATACCTGCTTCACCACGGAGCTGACGTCCACGCTAAAGACAAGGGGTTAGTTTTCTTTCTGGATCATTGAAAGTTTATTTCTACGACATCACATTTCATTTTTACACTCCAGCTGTGTCACATCTGTTTTACTCTCATAGCGGCCTGGTTCCCCTCCACAACGCATGCTCCTATGGTCACTATGAGGTGGCTGAGCTGCTGGTCAGACACGGGGCTTCAGTGAACGTGGCAGATCTGTGGAAGTTCACCCCACTTCACGAGGCTGCAGCCAAAGGGAAATATGAGATCTGCAAACTGCTTCTGAAGGTGAGGAGGCGTCGCCGTCACGTGAACAGTTCTGTCAGCATCACGCCGCACATCAACAGAGTGTTTAATACATTCAGTTTGAAATAAACAATGGTTCTTGTCAGCACGGAGCGGACCCCACCAAGAAGAACAGAGACGGCAACATTCCTTTGGACATGGTGAAGGACGGAGACACAGACATCCAGGACTTGCTGCGGGGGGACGCTGCCCTGCTGGACGCCGCCAAAAAGGGCTGTCTGGCCCGAGTGCAGAAACTGTGCTCCCCAGAAAACATCAACTGCAGAGACGCTCAGGGGCGCAACTCCACACCTCTCCACCTGGCAGGTACTGACAACTCTGTGTGTGTGTGTGTTACTCTGCTCAATGTTAATACTACACACACTTCCTCTCACGGTGTTTATCATGGAGGGGAAATAATCTGCTCCCTTCTTCTTTCCAATGAGTTTTATTAAATTACCTTATTGCGCAAATATAACGCATGATATTTCTAGGTTTGTGTTGTTTTTTAAAGTTTCTCACGCCTCTGTTTGTACAGCTGGATACAACAACCTGGAGGTGGCAGAGTATCTGCTGGAGCATGGGGCTGATGTCAACGCTCAGGACAAGGGAGGCCTCATCCCTCTTCATAATGCTGCTTCTTATGGGGTCAGTCCCTGCAGCATAGAGACTAACAAAACCTTAACGCTTGTCATTTTCTTCTGTACCGTACTTTTCGGCGTAAAAGTCGCTTCTGTGTATAAGCCGCTTTGTCCCAATTATTGGGAATTATTTGGAAAAATCCATAAATACGCTGCTTCGCCCTATAAGTCGCATCTATTATGCGTCACCGCGACGCGTCAGCGCCTCATTTGCCCTGCTGAAAATGGCGGCCACAGAAGCGAGCCAGCACGGAAGGACTTTACAAGATTAACACGGTAAAAACAACTATTTGTTTGCTGAGAAAAAATGTATTTCTTAGCTGACATTATAGCACAAGGGTTCCTGAGCTTAACCG
>JBBPBX010010853.1:0-49627 GCA_038048925.1 Garcialebias charrua | reverse complement strand
ACAGTGCAAAGGCAATATACCTGATGACTATATCTGGTTATGTCCACCCGTTCAGAGGTTCTGGGTACAGGTATGTGAAGACTTGTCTAAATGTTTGAAATGTAATATCCCTCTCTCTCCATCTGTTTGCTTATTGGGTATCTTTGAAGATGTTATACTAGAAAATAATAGATCCTGTATGCTTTTCACTGCCTTATGCATCGCAAAGAAAACCATACTCATAAATTGGAAAAATAAAAATAATCTTAGCATTAATCAGTATAAAAATCTTCTGTTAGACCATATTAGTCTTGAAACAGCATCTGCCGACACATCGGATCAATCTATCTGGCACTCTTTGATCGGCTCCGTTACGTAGTGAGGGTGGGGGGTCTGGGATCTGGCCTTGTGGGGCTTTGGGGCTGGTGTGGGGGGAGGTTGGGGTTTGGGGCGCCGGGGGGTTGGGGCTGTTTGGGCGGGGAGGACACTGCCTTCGACCTGGGGAGGACCGGGGGTTCTGGGGGATGTCTGCTGGGGGCGGCATGCGGGCCCTCGGGTGGTCGGGGGCGGCGGTCATGGGTCGTCGGTCGGTGACCCGGCTGTGCTGGGGTGGCTTCGGGGTGGGCGCCGGGAGCTTGGGATTCTGGGGACGTGTCCTCCCCGGGCTTGGGCCTGATGGGGGTCGGGGGTCTTGGGCTCTGGCAGGCGGGTCGCCGGGCTATGGGCTGGCTCGCACTCTGGTGCCCGGACCCGGGGGGCCCTCGGCTCGCTGGTGGGCTGGGGGTTCATGTGCTGGGGGTTGGGTGTCTGGGGGCATGACTGGTGGCCCATGGGAGGGGGCAGTGTGACCCAGCCTGGGTGTCTAGTGTGTTATGTGTTCTGAAAGATGTTAGAGTGAAGGGTGGGTGTAGTATTTCTTCTGGGGTGGGGACTAAGTAGATGTCCTTGATGATGGTCTGGGACTATGCATGGCCGGTGTGCGGGCCCTGCTTGGGGCCCGCTCTCGGTGCTTCCTGGCTCTGTCGGCGGTTGGGCGGGCGCTCTTGGCCGTGTCGTCCATGTGGGATCTTGTGTCCTCTTGGGCGGCGGGCTGACTGCGGTTCGTAGGGATCTGGGTGGCGCTGGTGGATGTGGGCTGTTGGTTGTGGTGTTGGCGGCCCTCAGGGCCGTGTCCCTCTCTGGTCTTTGGCTCAATGGCCTGGCGGTCAGAGAGATGTTTTCTTTGCCTCGCTCATGGGGTGGACCTTGGCGGACTAGGGGAGGGAGGGGGGAGCTGTAGGGTCAGCGGGAGAGCTGACTCGCTGCGGGAGCATTGTTCCTACAGATATTTTCTCCATATCCCTCACCACGCACCTCCGCCCTCTTCATCTCAAACTAATACATGTAAGGATTTTGAGACTCGGGTGTGCTACAACGTTTTTACATCTCTGTTGTTCAGAACCACCTGGGACTCAATTTTATTATACACTTTAGACATTCACTCATAAACATCCTCATAAAATTCACATATAGGAATTGGGGTGAGCACTATGGTTATGGGTGGCGGGATGACAACACTCTCGCCCCCCGTGCCTATGCTCACTCACAATTATGCATTTAGACAATAAGGGCCTGGGTTAGAGTTTGAGTGGAGAGGAAACTGGCATTATGCCAGCCTTTGCTCTTTCTCTTCCCTTTTTAAATGCACTTTACAGCAACACACACCAACAGCACATTTGGGGACGGGGTGTGTATGTCGGGTCTAGATTTGTTTAAAAAATTTCTTCTTCTCTCTCACTCCCCTGGTTGCCTGGCGTGCATTCTGGAGATGAGCCGTCTGGGGTTGTCCTGGACTATGGGAGGGTTCGGGCCTAGGGGTTCGCCGTGGGAGGGGCTGGCATTGCGCTCTCCCTGGGGCTGCTTGGGCTCGGGTGTCCTGTCCTGTCGGCAGGGCGGTGGTTGGGCCGGATCTTGGATGTCGGCTACTCTCCAGCCCAGAATGAACGGGCCTACCTCCTGGGCTTAGGTGTGGGCTATCCCATGTAGGGGGCAGGTACATGTCTTGGACCTAGGGGGTATAGAGTGTACATCGGGATTACGAATGGAGCATGTCGTTATTGTTTGTCTTTGTGTGAGTGAGGATGAGGGTGGGTCTGAGTGAGTGTATCTGTGGATGAATGTCTAATTGTCAGGCTGGGATTTGGACTGCCCCCTCTCTGTTACATCTGAGGCTACTTGGTGTCGCGCTCCTGTCACGTGGCCCCCGGGTGGGTGTCCCTTTGCCCGCGGGTGTGTTGGGAGCCCTTGCTGTTGCCTTCTGGGGTTGGACGCTTGGGCGTGGGTCGGCTCGGCCTGGTGGCTGCCTGGTGGAGCTCTGGTCCTCTGGTCCTATCGGGTCTGGGCCATAAGGGATGGGCATCTCCGGTGCCCGGGCCTCGGTGCCCGGGCCTCGGTGCCCGGGCCTGGGGCTACGTCAGTGCAGCGGGCGGGCTCCGGCGGGTGCCGGTGGGTTTGTTACTGTTGGCCCCCCGGGGGTCATTGTGTGTAGTCGCTGGTGGGGCTTGTCCGGTTCTCCCCCTTGGTCGGATCTGGGGAGTGGGTGAGTAGCTCGTCCTGTTCAGGTGAACCTGGGGACTCTGGGCTCGGGGTCCTTCTTGGGGTCTTGGGCCTTGATTGCCCCTTCGTCTGCCTTGGGCCTTGGGGTGTCGGATCTCTGATGCTTCACAGTCACTACTGAATGTTCTATTGGAGGAACCTTGTTCACTTATGCATGCTCACAGCCACACACAAATGGATGCAGGGATGTATATGTAGATATCATATGCAGATATATAGATGGATATGTGATATGAATGTATATGTATGTATACTGTATTTATATTTGTAGGTATGGGTATGTTTATTTATGGAAATCTATTGCAAGGTCATGAATATTATTAGTCTTTATGAATGTGTGTTTCGTTGCTTTGTTCTGTCATGTGCTTTGCAGGATTGCGGACGGAGGTTGGGTGTGTTTGCCTTGTGCTCTTTTTGTGGATAATTGTTGTGTTTTGTTTTCTTACTTTCTATCTTTCCTTTCTCTCTATTAAAAAAATCATATTGGTGTGAGAGGATGGCTGTAAGGTGAGAAGGGAGGCCATCTATAATGAAAAAAAAAAAGATTAGCTAATGTAACTTGTGCCAAAGTAAATATCAGTGATGTTTACTTTACAGTAGTAAAAGCTACATCAGCTAAGCTAATCTGTGCTACATTACAGATCATTGTATATATCAACAAGCTATTCAGCTTACCTGATGTACCGGTAGCTTGTACTAAAGTAAAGATTGCTGATATTTCTCACATTACTATATTATTTATTTAGCCTATGACTGCCTTTCATACTTAAATTAGTGTTAACAAAATAAATGATTTGTAATTATTGCTCAGTCATAGTATTTAACATTTTACAGTAAATGTCACTGATATTTATTTTCCACTGTCATCTGCCTTTGTTAATAAAGTTAGTGGTGAAAAGCTACAATTTGGTAACTCATTTTAATCCATTGGTTAAATGTTGCTTTAAACCCTGAAATAATTTTAATTGTTTTCATCCTTTGTGTTGTATTTCTGTACAAGGTACTGAGTTCCAGGATATGGATGAAACTCCACTTGGTCCACAGATGGATGAAACTCCACTTGGTCCAGAAGTTGTGTGCAGACGTGCACCTCAGCAACAAAAGAGTGAAAATATCATTTCTAAAAATAAATCTGCTTTTCAAGTACATTTGGTGTTGTTGTGAAACATGCATTGCTAAATGTACGTGTGCTTACCTTTAGTTTGAATGAAACTGTTGCACCAAGTTTCACCTTATTTCAATATTAAGATATGATGTTTAGTGTCCAATAATGAGAAGTAGTTCTACTGCACATAAATAAAACCTAGATGTAGTGATTGTTATTTGGCAACTTACCAGTTTAGTGTTTTATTGACATGTACAAAACATAGAAACATGCATGTTTCTGTATGCAGAATACATACCAGATCAAAACACTCTTCAACAAGGAATGATGGAGACCAGCATAGTTTCTGATTTTAAACAAACTGGAACAGATTCCTCATCATGTGGGACCACCTGATCTGAGACTGGACCCAGGTCTAGGAGCTTTTCTTTGGATGGAACTCGGCCCTTCACTCGTCTGTACCTAAAAAAAAGGATTAGTAAACATTGTCATGTTTGCATCACAAAGACTAAAATAAGACTCCAAGTTTGCTACTCAAAGTAGAAAAAATAAATAAAGTTGCTCCTAACATTTTTACTCATTCACAAAGATAAATGTTACATTTTATATTGATTTTAGTAATTTTATCTTAGATTTACTTTAATATTTTTGAATTATTGTGCCGGTTGCAGCTGACTTTCTCAGAGTAAGTGTGTCTGTCAACTTCAGTGTAGGAGTGTATAAATTTGTCCCTGCTGTAGGAGTTTAGGTTCTGGTCAGTCTACTGACTTTACCATATTCCAAATGAAAGTTGGAGCAGATTTTATCTGACCCAAATTTCTAACGAGTTCACTCTTTTTTGGATTTAAACCGATTAAATGTGACCAGACAAAATGTAATTTCACGAGAAACGTCAACTTATGTTGATTCACCAGGAGATTAACCTTTTATTGAGAAAATCATAAAAGTACATCAAACATTTGTATCGAGATTAGCTCGATTTAGATTTCATATAAACTACGGTAGACAAGATTCAAATTGAAACAAACAGACAAGTTAAGGTTTAACTTTCTGCTGGCACAAGAGTTTTACTGACTTAGGAAAAATAAGTTTAAGGAGGAAGTTTAAGGAATGAAAGATGAAGTTTAACAGAAGTTAATTATTTTGAATGAGACAGGGTGACACTTTTCCCAAACGAGTTCCAGCTGGACTTCCCCGCACGCTCAGCAAACAATCAACGACTCTTTACCTGGTGACGATCACGTCTCTTGGAGATAAGAGCTGAGAAGTAGCGTGGACACTAATAGATTGTGTGGTCCAGTAGACGTCCAGTTGACTTCAGCGCATGTTTACTGATTCAACAATACATGAAGTTCGCCTTTCTTGGCAGAAAACAAGGCCACGTCCTGATTGGTTTTCAAAATAAAACTTTCAGAAAAAAAATTATTTCAGAAAAAAAATGAGTGAGTTACAGCAAAGCTGTGCTGTAACTCTGGTTGAGAAACGTAGGTCTAATTGGCAATTGACCACAACATTCAACCGGTTTCCAGAGAAGAACCAAGTTCAGTTCCCCCTTTGCACTGAAGCAAAACGGGCAGTAAGGGGTTTTATGTGGAGGGCTGATCTAGCCCACTTCGCTCCGCTCATTTGCTGTTTTAAGCAAATAAAGGAGTGACTTTGTAGTTCACAGAGTTGGAAACTCTGAAGGACAGCAGGAAACTGTTTAGAGAAGCGGCCAGATGGAATCGCCAGTAAAATGAAATATTATGGCTAATTCATAGACAAAGTAGAGAAGTTTCACTCAAGAGTTTACCCTGAACCCCATAGATTTAAAGCACCCTCGTACTGAAGAATAAACCAGCATAAGAGTAACATGCATGCAAATAACATCATCATTAAATGACAAAAAATATACTGTTGATCAATTCTGAATTAACACAAATTAAAAGGAAGTCTATTTCTGGGTGATTTGTGTCTCTTAATTCAAAGTACACTGGAATAAAACAGTGATTTTTGTCATTCATTGTAGGTTTTCAGAGAGAAGGAGATTCACTTGAGAGCTGCAGTGAAAAAGTGAATTCAGGTGTTTTAACCAAAATGTCAGAGATCAGGTGTTCCACTACACTGCTAAAAACCCATCTGTTTTCTCTGGCGTTTCATACTGTGTGAGCTTTTGTGTACATGTATATATTGTATCCTGTGTTTTCATTTTAATGCTGTTCTTATACATTTTTATTATAATGTTACTGCTATAAATGTCATAGTTTTACCATTAGTGTATGTTACTGTTTCTGTAATTTTAAACCTCTTTTATGTTGTTTGTGAAGCAACTTGATAACAGTTTATCTGTTTCAACTGTGCTCTATAAATAAAGATGACTTGACTTGACTGTTGTGTGGGTCCATGAGCTATTTTGCTAACAGACAACCAGACTGACTACAACCGTTAAACGTGTGTGTGTCAGCCTGATGTCACAGGGTAAATAAAGGTTCAAAATAAATTATTAACAAGCAGCTTCCGAACAACAAAGAGTCAAGGCTAAACACGGGCGGGACACTTTGTTACCGTGAATGTTACGGTGTGGAGGTTAGCATGTAGCATAGCGTTGCTAAGCTAATGATAGTAACAGACAGTAACAGAAGAGCAAGAGCATGAAAAAACTATTCAAACACATACAGTTTTGCAAAATTATTCAGATAAAATTTTGGTTCAAAAAGTGATCGGAATATATTCTTGATGTTGTCGAGGGCAGATCCTTACGGTTGATTTTACACAGTCAGTAACCTACGCTGCCGCTAGTGGTCAGGAAAGGAAGTACCGCCAACAAAAATTGCGGAAAACCCGGAAATGCCCCTTATGTTATGTCACGTGAGAACTATGTATTACTTATTCAGGTCAGAATAGTAATTCACGGATTCTCTATCTTTTCAGGATTAACATAACAACTTTGTAATATTGGATGATCAAAGTAAACAAGATGAGCATTAAGCGACAATGGAATCGTTAATTATAGTTGGTATACCAGAGGTACTACCTTTTATTTAAAATAAATCAACTAAAATTAACATCATGCACACTTGATTGACTGATTTCAATTTCTTGCAAATTAGACATCACACAAATAGAGATTATGCATTCATAATTCTACTAGTCGACATACTTTTCAGGGACAACAAATCAACTTATAAGGTCTTATAATAACTTAATTTGCAGGCTTTTTAACTTAAAGTTGGCAAAGATAAAGTTAGGAGGATAAGAGATTGAAGAAGAAATAGAATAAAAAGATTGAAAGATTTTTTTTTGAGTTCCCAACCAGGCTGACACTCTTCCAAACGAAATCCAACTAGACTCATTGTCCGTTCCAGTAAACAATCAGCGACTCTGTACCTTTTCAGATGTTCGGTCTCGGTTCTGGTAAGAGTTTAGAAGCAGCCTTGGACGTAAAACGGGTCGTAGGTCCAGAAAAGTCCAAGTTGGATTTCAGCGTGTTTACCTATTACATCGTCTCGTTGATGTCCGCCTTTTTCGGCAGAAGTAGTGGCACTTCCTGATTGGTTTCAAAATAAAACGTTTCTCAAAGGAATTTTCATTCAAAGTGGAGCTTACTCTCTAGTTCTGGTTTCCCAACAGGCGTGCAATGAAACCTTGTTGATGTAACGGGTCCTTGACGCCTGACTCCGTTCATCAGCTCTTAGGACAAGAACATGACAGCTCTTACTCCTCATCCAGACTGAGGGAGAAACAGGAAGTGAGTGTTTTGAGGTAAACAACGTCAGAGTTTCCACTCCGTTCATTGGTTAACAACCAGTGAGGTAGGAAACTTGGTCAAGTCAAAGAGTTCACTTGACATTATCAGGATTCAAGGCGAAAGTCAGAAGCAGTCAGAAACAGAAATAATTGTTTAGAGAAAGGTAGGGAGTTTTGGAGCCAGTTATAAGATTACTGATTAAGCTGATTCTAACTCACTAAACAAATCTGAAAAGTTCAGTCTGACATATACTTTGAACTTTGCCATAGTTCTTGACTAAGACAGAGTTTGATTCACCATCATAGTGCAGAATAAACTAGCATTATAACACATGATCATAAAACATATTGTAGAGTACAACATTGCCCATATGAATAACACAAGGTTATGCTCTGATTATATTTGAATTAACACAAATTAAAGGAGTCTCTGGATGACTTAATTTGTATTTTTGATTCAAATTAAAATGTAATAAAAAGTGTTAATGTCCCTTCAGGAGTATCTCCCAGAAAAGGTAATCACTAAGAGTGATCAGACATCAGGTGATCCACTAAACCTATATGCACCTGGTGTGTAAGCTATCATGGTTTAGATCAGCTACAGATACCAATTAAGGGGGATGGCCATGCTGTAAAAGTTAGATATAGGGATCTATACCTATCCTAATGGAAGGTCAATACTTTAAAATTGTCATTTGACAAACTCACAGTAGTTATAATAGTAGTCTGAATTTCCTGGGTTTACCAGTGTTAAGTTGATGTCTGATTTGATTTAGATTTTTGAGTTTTTATGTTTTTAATTTATCTAGATTGTTATTGTCTTTGTGAATTACATTTTAATTTAAATTTAGTAATAATATTTTGATTTACATTAGAATATATATATATATATCTTGTTTAGTTTTTTAATTGTCAAGTTTTTAAATGAAAAAAAAAAAAAGAAATGGTAAAAACAAACAACAGCAACAACAACAGTAGCAGATTTAGTGACCAAACTTTTTGTTTACTGGTCAGAAGAAATGTCATGCCTATCAATTGTGTGATTCTCTTTACTTTTACTGTTTTGCTTGTTTCTTCTGAACATGAGAGATGTACTGTTAGCTTGCTTGAAATGAACTGCTTAGTTCATATCTTGTTAGAATTTTGCTTACCGGTAATATACTGTATATTTCAATTAAATTAAATTAAATTCAACTTTATTTTGGTAAATTAAAAACATTACAAACAAAAATAAAATAATAATTTACCAAAAACGGAATAGGCTGAAACCAAGGCTTATTCTTGCCTACCCTATTCATAGACTCAGCAGTCTACATAATGACATATATCTACTGTCCACATATATACATACAGAATTATCATGTAATATCCAAATACTTTTTGTTAAACGTCAAATTTGTTATAATTTAAAGGGAGAAGACATTTTTGTTAAACCTAAATACAGAACAAGTTTGAGGGGTCGGTCAAGCTCCATTCAGGGAATTGGTTTGTGGAATTATTTGGATACTGAAATTAAAAATGCCACTTCATTATTTACATTTAAGAAAGTAATCAAAACCAAATTATTACAGAAATATATATAAATTATTTTTTTGCGTGTCATTTTGTAATTTGATAATTATGATTTATTTTCTATTCTGTTACTTGTTTGATGATTTTATTTGGTCTGTTTGAACTAACTGTTTGAAAAATGGGGGCATATCATAAGATTTTCTCTTCATTCTGCCACCCTTCATTTTATTTCTTGATATTTTATTGTCACAATTGTGATTTTTTTGTGTGTGTTGTATTTTAAAATGAATAAATTTAATTAAAAAAATATATATACATATGTGCACATACAAATATTTACTGTATATTTAAATATGCATGTATACATACTCACATTACATACATACATGGTTAAATAATACATATATACATCTACATAACATCTCTATAAGCTTTTATAATTTTACATTTTAAGGCTCTTTTGAAGCTTACCAAAAAAAAAACATAATTTGAGAACATCATACAGTTAATTCCACAGTATCACGCCGATAACTGAAATACATCTAGATTTTACTTTACTTTTCTCTTTACCTTGTTCAAATATTAACAAACCACATAAATTATATTTACTCTCTCTTAACTTAAATAATTTCTGAATTCCAGAGGGAAGACTTTTATTCAGTGCTTTATACATTATTTCCAGTATTTTTTATTTGATTTGTGTTAACATGTAACATTGTTATGGCACACACAGTCACGTCATATATTAGACATTTGTAGCCATTTGTTATAGTGTTTCAGATTTTTTAAAATGTTTTTAAACTGTATACTTTGTGTGTTCGCCACTATTGAGGAAAATAAAATGTATTAAAAAAAGGCTAAAATGTTCACCAATACAGTAATGCATGAACATTTCAATAAATATAAGCTGTGGTAACTAATGTGGATTTTTTTTTAAAGCAACAACAGAAACAATGTAAAAGTGAAGCAGCTCTTTAAACAATCAAGCAGCTATACAAAACAAAATTGAATTATGTTTTGAGCAAGATGAAGATGGTCACAACTATATATTTTTGAAAATCTGCCAACTTAATACTTTAGGGAAACTTTGCTTTCTAGATTCTATATTGCTTAAAAGTAATGTTTCTTCAAATACTTTGGTCAAAATAAGTAAGATGCCAACTTCCATTTTGGAGTGTGACTACATCTAGGCATAAGAAAGGTCATTATCAAAAACAAGATAGCAGCTTTATATCTCTCCCTCTCTCTCACACACAGGCACACACGCGCACACACACACACACACGCACACACACACGCACACACACACACATGTACATATATATGTAATATATATGTAAGGAGGCGCACTCTCCAATACCCCCTCCAATACCCCCTCCAGTTAATTAACAGTTAATTTTTCAAAATCAGAAATCATGTACTGTGGTGGGATGGTTCGGACACCAGGCAAGTGGGTCTTCAGGGAGGTGGGGGACACCATTAAGGTCCTGGGCGTGCACCTTGGAAAGCAGCAAGAGGTAGCGAGAGATGAGACCTGGAAAAATGTCACAACCAAAATTCAAAAACAGCTTAATTTATGGAGACAACGGAAATTAACAATCAAAGGAAAAATAGTCATTGTAAACAGTTTAGTCATCTCTAAAATCATATACCCTCTCAGTGTATGTGACCTCCCAAATCCAGTTCTGCACAAACTAAACGGTGAAATTTCCAATTTTATCTGGAAACAAAAAAGGAATATGATTGCACATAAAACAATCATTGCTCCGTATCAAAAGGGAGGACTCAATTTAATTGACATCACATCCAAAAAACAAGCCTTAAGAATCAAACTCATCACAAATTTTTTAACATCATCAACCAGACATACATGGCATGATTATTTTCAAGCATCCTTGAATTCATTCGGAACCAAAAACATTTTCAATCTATGCTCCATTTCATCCCTGTCACAAATATCACAAATCGGTGAACTACATTCAGAAGCTCTACAATCTTGGAACAAAGTCAGACCTTTATTAACCACAAGCGTTCAGTACCGATCTCATCTCTCGCTGCCGATCTTCAACAACCCTGAAGTGGTCTGTGAGGGCAGGACGCTAGATCTCCCATCCTGGAGGGGAGCTGGTATTCACGCCTTTGGGCAGATTCTGGATGATCGAGGGACAGTGGACATCAACATGGTCCTCGGTCATTTTACAAGAGCAAACATCCCATTCAGAAAGGACACATTGATAAAGAAATGTGAAAAAATTCAAACTGCTTTACCATTCCAATGGTCCTCAATCTTTGGAGGGAGGAGACGACATCAAGAGGTGCAGGATGACGCCCCATCTTTCTTCCTTTTGCTTGGTGACAAGAAAACAGAAGTTCAAGATGTCAAAACAAAAATATGGTACAACATTCTAATTTCACAAATTGTTCAAGAACCTACTGCAAACAAAAAATGGTCTGAAATATTTCAAAATCCACCAGTCCATGATATTTGGTCAAATTTACACATTAAGTTCAGTCACAAACAAGCAAACAATACAGATTTTTTGTTAAGACACAGAAGAATATTTACTGGCGTCATCCTGCACCAAATCAATAAAGAAAAATTTAGCAGAGATTGCACAGTTTGTCTTTCAGAGCCCGAGACATTAGAGCACCTGTTCCTCTGCTGTACTGGCTGCACCATCTTATGGGACAAGATCAGAGACTTACTGGAAAACGTCTGCAATATTAAACCACAGAACGACGAAGAATGGAACTGGATGAGACTTTTTGGACTTCAGAAATCCTATCAACGACAAAACCACAATCACTATCTCCTCTGCAATATCATACTGTCAGTTACCAGACACTCCATCTACACCTGCAGGAACTTTAAGCTCTATGAAAATAAATCCCTGGATCGCTGGAAACTGTTCATTGGAATGATGCAAGGACACTGTAGAACTTTGTATTGTGTGGACAAGCAACTGTGTGAAGACATCTTTGGACCACTTGAATCATTTGGAATATTGGAAATAACAGACGTCTAAAGTAAAAAAATAAAAAATAAATAATTTTTGTTACATGACAGACATTATAGAATTTTGATGTATGTATGTACAATATATATTGAACTGTGACTATTTTTGAATGAACTATTTTTTATAATAAAATAAAATAAAATAAAACTCCCTGGGCTGCCACCTTACCGTGGTGGAGGGGTTTGAGTGTCCCAATGATCCTAGGAGCTATGCTGTCAGGGGCTTCATGCCCCTAGTAGGGTCACCCAAGGCAGACAGGTCCTAGGTGAGGGACCAGACAAAGTGCAGCCCAAAAACCCCTATGATGAGTGAAATAAATGGACTAAGTTTTCCCTCGCCCGGACGCGGGTCACCGGGGCCCCACTCTGGAGCCAGGCCCGGAGGTGGGGCACGCTGGCGAGCGCCTGGTGGCCGGGCTTTTACCCATGGAGCCCGGCCGGGCACAGCCCGAAGAGGAGACGTGGGTCCCCCTTCCCATGGGCTCACCACCTGTGGGAGGGGCCAAAGGGGTCGGGTGCAATGTGAGATGGGTGGTGGCCGAGGGCGGGGACCCTGGCGGTCTGATCCTCGGCTACAGAAGCTGGCCATTGGGACATGGAATGTCACCTCTCTGGTGGGGAAGGAGCCTGAGCTAGTGTGTGAGGTTGAGAGTTTCCGACTAGAAATAGTCGGACTCACCTCAACGCATGGCTCTGGCTCTGGAACCAGTTTCCTTGAGAGGGGTTGGACACTCTTCCACTCTGGAGTTGCCCCTGGTGAGAGGCGCCGAGCAGGAGTGGGCATACTGGTTGCCCCCCATCTTGGTGCCTGTACGTTGGGGTTCACCCCGGTGAACGAGAGGGTAGCCTCCCTTCGCCTACGTGTGGGGGGACGGGCTCTGACTGTTGTTTGTGCCTATGCACCAAACGGCAGTTCAGACTACCCACCCTTTTTGGAGTCCTTGGAGGGGGTATTGGAGAGTGCGCCTCCTGGGGACTCCCTTGTTCTACTGGGGGACTTCAACGCTCACGTGGGCAATGACAGTGAGACCTGGAGGGGTGTGGTTGGGAGGAACGGCCCCCCTGATCTGAACCAGAGTGGTGTTCTGTTATTGGACTTCTGTGCTCGTCATGGATTGTCCATAACGAACACCATGTTTAAGCATAAGGGTGTCCATATGTGCTCTTGGCACCAGGACACCCTAGGTCGCAGTTCGATGATCGACTTTGTTGTCGTCTCATCTGATCTGCGGCCGCATGTCTTGGACACTCGGGTGAAGAGAGGGGCGGAGCTGTCAACTGACCACTACCTGGTGGTGAGTTGGCTCCGATGGTGGGGGAGGATGCCGGTCAGACCTGGCAGACCCAAACGTATTGTGAGGGTCTGCTGGGAACGTCTGGCAGAGTCTCCCGTAAGACGGAGCTTTAACTCCCACCTCCGGGAGAGCTTTGAACACGTTCCGAGGGAGGCGGGGGACATGGAGTCCGAGTGGGCCGTGTTCCGCGCCTCTATTGTCGAGGCAGCTTATCGGAGCTGTGGCCGCAAGGTTGTTGGTGCCTGTCGTGGTGGCAACCCTCGAACCCGGTGGTGGACACCGGCAGTGAGGGATGCTGTCAGGCTGAAGAAGGAGTCCTATTGGGCCTTTTTGGCTTGTGGGACCCCGGAAGCAGCTGATAGGTACCGGCAGTCCAAGCGGCATGCGGCTCGGGTGGTTGCTGAGGCAAAAACTCGGGCGTGGGAGGAGTTCGGAGAGGCCATGGAGAATGACTTCCGTACGGCTTCGAGGCGATTCTGGTCCACCATCCGGCGTCTCAGGGGGGGAAAGAGGTATGCGACCAACACCATTTATGGTGGGGGTGGCGTGCTGCTGACCTCAACTCGGGATGTTGTGAGTCGGTGGGCGGAATACTTCGAAGACCTCCTCAATCCTACTGGCACGTCTTCCACTGAGGAAGCGGAGCCTGGGGACTTTGGGTCGGGTTCTCCGATCTCTGGTGCTGAGGTCGCCGAGGTGGTTAAAAAGCTCCGCGGTGGCAAGGCTCCGGGGGTGGATGAGATTCGCCCGGAGTTCCTTAGGGCTCTGGATGTTGTAGGGTTGTGTTGGCTTACGCGACTCTGCAATATCGCGTGGACATCGGGGGCAGTTCCCTTGGATTGGCAGACTGGGGTGGTGGTTCCCCTATTCAAAAAGGGGGACCGTAGGGTGTGTTCCAACTATAGGGGGATCACACTCTTAAGCCTCCCTGGTAAGGTCTATTCAGGGGTTCTGGAGAGGAGGGTCCGTCGGATAGTCGAACCTCGGATTCAGGAGGAACAGTGTGGTTTTCGTCCTGGTCGTGGAACACTGGACCAGCTCTACACCCTCAACAGGGTCCTGGAGGGTGCGTGGGAGTTTGCCCAACCAGTTTACATGTGCTTTGTGGACTTGGAGAAGGCATTCGACCGCGTCCCTCGGGGGGTTCTGTGGGGGGTACTCCGGGAGTATGGGGTACCAGGCCCTTTGATAAGGGCTGTTAGGTCCCTGTACGACCGGTGTCAGAGCTTGGTCCGCATTGCCGGCAGTAAGTCAGGCTCGTTTCCAGTGAGAGTTGGACTCCGCCAAGGTTGCCCTTTGTCACCGATTCTGTTCATAACTTTTATGGACAGAATTTCTAGGCGCAGCCAAGGTGTTGAGAGGATCCGTTTTGGTGACCTTAGAATCGCTTCTCTGTTTTTTGCAGATGATGTGGTCCTACTGGCTTCATCAGTTCGTGATTTACAACTTTCACTGGAGCGGTTTGCAGCCGAGTGTGATGCGGCCGGGATGAGGATCAGTTCCTCCAAATCCGAGGCCATGGTCTTGAGCCGGAAAAGGGTAGCATGCCCTCTCCGGGTCGGGGAGGAGGTCCTGCCCCAAGTGGAGGAGTTTAAGTATCTCGGGATCTTGTTCACGAATGAGGGAAAACTGGAGCGTGAGATCGATAGGCGGATAGGTGCAGCGTCCGCAGTGAAGCGGGCGCTGTACCGGTCTGTCGTGGTGAAGAGAGAGCTGAGTCAAAAGGCAAAGCTCTCAATTTACCGATCGATCTACGTTCCCACCCTCATCTATGGTCATGAGCTTTGGGTTATGACCGAAAGAACAAGATCTCGGATACAAGCGGCTGAAATGAGTTTTCTCCGCAGGGTGTCTGGACTCTCCCTTAGAGATAGGGTGAGAAGCTCAGTCATCCGGGAGGGACTCGGAGTAGAGCCGTTGCTTCTCCACATCGAGAGGAGCCAGTTGAGGTGGCTCGGGCATCTGGTTAGGATGCCTCCTGGACGCCTCCCTGGTGAGGTGTTCCGGGCATGTCCCACCGGGAGGAGACCCAGAGGAAGACCCAGGACACGCTGGAGGGACTATGTTTCTCGGCTGGCCTGGGAACGCCTTGGGATTCCCCCGGAGGAGCTGCTCCAAGTGGCTGGGGAGAGGGAAGTCTGGGCCTCCCTACTTAGGCTGCTACCCCCGCGACCCGACCCCGGATAAGCGGAAGAAGATGGATGGATGGAGAAAAAAAACCACGCCCGATCTCGTCTGATCTCGGAAGCTAAGCAGGGTCGGGCCTGGTTAATACTTGGATGGGAGACCGCCTGGGAATACCAGGTGCCGTAAGCTTTTTGCACTTCTCACAGTGTCCACCAGGGGGTGCTGTTCTACCTCTACTCACACACTTGCTTTCAACAAATGTAAAACAACTGGAGTAAGTAAGTAAGTAAGTAAGTAAGTTAAAAAAAAAGTTTTTTCTCCTCTGAAGCTAAAACGTTTGAGAAGCCCTGCTTTAAATGATTGTTTTCATGAAAACAGAAGTTGAGGAAAACAATTAGCATGCAATGGGTTTCCTTGTTGGGAAAACTTTAAAAAACTACATCGTCAGTCCTTGTTTTCTGCTCTGTTGTCAACATGTACAGTAATGGGAAATCCAGATTTGGCCCTTTAGCGTTAGCCCTTAGCTTCTCCAGCCGATCACACAGTCACGTGTTTTCTGCGTACTCCAGCTGTTCTACAGAACCTCGTTGCATGAAACATAAATCTGTGGATCTGTGTTTGATTACTCTGGCTGGCTTTCTCAAGGACCTGGATATGTGTGACACAATTTTTTTTATTTTACAACTGAAATTGAATTATGGAACTGTTGTGAAAATAAAACACATTTTTTGTGCTTAGGGTCTTTATCCCCTCTTTAAACGCAACTCTGGCTACTGAAGACATGCAATGATATTTCCTGTTTACAAGAAAGAGGCTCTCTGGTAGTGGGGGAGGGAGAACAGTCTCTGAAACAAAACTCCTCTTATCAGTTAAAAGCAGGCTTAGTGCATGGTGGGGAGACCTGGCGCCTCTTTGTCAGTTTTACGACTTTGTAGAATATATGATGGGGGAGAAGTCTACTGCAAAGGTGGGCGAATGAACGCTAGGGAGCGCTAAATCGCTATTCCGCTTACAGTGGACCTAAACTTTTTGTCAGCGTTTTTGTGAATTGACTAACTTTTATAATTCATAAGCGGATTTCTGCTATTTTTATTTAAAATGCAGTACCGCTAATAACTAATTATCTATCAGTAAAAACCAATAAACTTATTTACAAGCTCATAATGCTGCTTGTTTTACCTTTTTCCCCACCGTAAACAGCAGAGAGGAGGAAGGGTTGGAGGGGAGGGAGGGTTGGAGGGGGGAGGGAGCAGAGGGGGGGATCTACCATGTAGGTAAATGCCTGGGGATCCCATCAGCATGAGGCCCCGGCCCCGCCGCGCCCCGGCCAGTCACCTAATTCCTAACATTGATCCTGCTTGTTAATCTACATTTAACATAAAAATAATTATAGTTACGATGAAAACAATCATTAAATAAGCAATTTAAAAAACGGTTGATTTCATTATCCCCCTACTAAAAATGGACTATTCCATCTCGACAGCTTCCGGGTTAGAGGTGAACTCAGAGGCTAATTCCGTGGCTAGCTGTTTGTGCTGGGTACTTGGACAAATCCTTAGAAAACCCAGCTGTTTCAAGCCAAATTAACGCGGCCGGAGGATTCTATTTTGTGTTCTGTGTATACCACGCGACGGTGAGTCGTTATTTTCATGTATTTTTATTACTTTTCATTAAATCTGTTGAGTACCTATAGACGCTAACTGTCTGCCGGTTGGTTGTGGGTTACTAATGGAAATCCTTAGAAAACCCAGCTGTTTCAAGCCAAATTAACGTGGCCGAAGGATTTTATTGTGCGTTTTGTGTCGACCATTCGACGGCGAGTCGTTAGTTTTATGTATTTGGGTTACTTTCATCATGTATAAATGCCGTGGCGACACACCCGTGTATTTGAGATTTAAACGTGGTGTTGACCGATGCTGCCTTTTTGGGTGAGCAGGTACTCATCGATCTGTTCACCAAATATAACACACCCATCCCCTCCAGTGCAGCTGGAGATGAGCACAGAAGAACAGTCAGAGTAGCCTGAAGTTGAGGAAGGGCAGGGAATAAAACTGTTACACTAAGTGACTAAAAACATTTTTTTTCTATTTCTCATGTTTTATAATCAAAAAAGGCGTTCAATACAAGATCAACTGGACTTTATTTGTTGCAGAAAACGTTTCACCCTTTATCCAAAAGGCTTTTTCAATCCAGAATGGCAGCTGTAAGACTGAGAAGAAGTTTTATACTAATAAAACGCATAAAACTTCAGTCTCACAGCTGCCATTCTGAACGTTTTCTGCAACAAATAAAGTCCAGTTGATCTTGTATTGAACGCCTTTTTTGATTTTATCATGTCCTGGACGACTGAGAATTTTCACCAGCTTATGTTTTATAGGCATTTTGTTGTGTATATACTTTTTATATTTTTATATATTTGTTTAATCACATTGTGTTTATTTACTCATGGCCACCACAATTTTTGAGTAGATGTGTTTTTTCAGTAATACAGTAAAATAGTGTCTGGAAATGTTTTTTTATTTCTTCTTTATTTCTTTCCAAAGAAAATCAAGGTTTTCATGCATGCACATGACATGTGCACAGAAATTAACAAGCACAAATTCACAGCTTTTTCATTTTGTGGCTTAAAAATAAATCATTAAATAATAAACAATAAACTTTATTTGTATAGCACCTTCGTCATCTGTATACCCATAATGCATTGCAGGGCACTTCAGTTTTCCAGAAAACAGTTAAAAATAAGTTTATCGATGCATTTTTAATGAAAAATCTACAATAAACAAACAAAAAAAGGACAAAGAAGCAGTCGAAAAGCATTCCACACATTAAACAACTTTTAAAATTTTGGACCCTGAGTGAAAGTTGTATTTTAATAGATGACACCCGGAGCGAATCGCTGTTAAAAGGTAGGGTAAGGTGAGGTGTATATTAGTTTATACGCCTGTAGTTGGCAGTGTGGTGCAGATATTGCATAACGCTGCCGGCTACAAATTGTTGAATATAAATAGCGGATTAGATTAGCTTCCCCTAATTTTGATAAGGCCTTTGTGCATTTGAAATTGTGGACCTAAAAAAATTAATAAGCGTTTTAGAAATTGTGGAACTAATTTTTTAATTAGCGGTGCCCACCTTTGGTCTACTGAAAGCCACTCTCTGCATGTATGCTCAGAAAGTATCAGAATAGTTCTGATCTATGTGTGTAGTGTAGGATTTTTAATATAATTTAATGTCTAGTTACACTAATTGGTCATTTAGTGGTTTACTAGTGTGTATGTGTGTTTTATAAGTATTCAGCAATAATGTATATGTAGTCATCAATGTGTAGTGCCCTTCCCCCTAGGGCCTGTGTGGATCAGAGCTAGAACAAAGCAGAACTTCTGTTATTGGTTGAGAGCAGGCAACACCCTAGAAGAGTATAAAAGTATAAGTCCCCCTCCTCCAACAGACAACGCAGGAGCAAGCCACGAGGGAGCAACTCTCAGGTCGTATGTCTCCTTGAATGCACATTAAATGTCTCTCTTTCTCTCTTTCTTTCTCTCTTGTTTTCTTGTATATGGCTTTATAAAATATAACAAATGTATTCTGTGACTTTTAAACTTATGATTAATTAAAACTGGTTTTGGAACTTTAAAGTGCGTGTCTGTGATTCAGTGTATTTCCTTCTTTTATCCAAAGTGAAGCCAAACAACGAACTTGGGGCTTAACGCCAACAATTTGGAGGTCCTACGGAGATGGTTGCACACGCGGACAGGAAGGGACGAGAGCGAGTCCAGAGCACTGATCAGTGACCGGTCTACACAACAATAAGAGGTAAGCAGATTGCCTGTTTCAACAAAAATCTGAAATTGGACATTTATAGGCAAATTTTACTCAGTGTGTTTGGACTCCAGGGTTAATACGTGTGAAAAAAAAGGAACGTTAAAATTAAAAGTAGAATTATAAGTTTCCAGCCAAGACTCCAGATTCCAGAGTAAAAACACGCAGTGGTCGCGCCTCCAGTGGTCCGACGGGTCCATCTGGTTGAGGGGGAGTGGGGTTTTAGAATAAATATTCGCCTCACTCCTGTAACCCTAGACTGAGTTTACTGTATCTCGTTAGGTTTTGTGGCTAACTATAAAACAGTGTCAATTAAATCTACTTATAATTTGATTTATGATGAGTAGAGGTGGAATCTGGTGAGGTGGTGTATTTGTATATTACCATGCGTAAAATATGTTATAATACACTAGGAATAAAGGTATTGAAAAATCAAACCCACAAACAAATAAAATAAATAAAGTGTGGGACTGAGTGAGAGTTTGAGGAAAACGCGCTGACCTACGCTGATAAAATAGTCCGATAAGAGTTCCAAACCTAGATCATTTAAATAAATAAAATAAAAGTAGTCACAGAATACTAAATATTTTTTTATGTTCTAAAATAGTGGGGTTCCTAATAATGTGAGTCAACACACGATCATACCTATCTTATGTTACACTCAAAAGGTTCTAAAGAAAATCATTATTAATAAAATAAGTAAGAGATAATTTTAAAATAAAGAACAAAATAAAGGATAAAATAATATGATAAAGGAGGGAACATAGACTTCCACAAATTTTATTAAAATTCAAGAGGTAATTTTCTTCCATTGTTGAAGGTTCTTTTCATGGTGTCAGAGTCTCGCGTGAATGAAGTGCAAAAGTTGACCTGTCCAGAACGCAGCTGAAATGTCTCCCGCTCCTATTACACACGCGCACACACACACACACTTTTAGCGCACGTCAGTTTGCCTGTCTCACCTGCGTGACTTGTCTCTGCTCTCCAAACTGCGCGTGGCTTTCGGATTTGTCTCGGTCTCTCTCTGTAGCGCTGCGCTGCTCTGGACAAGTGGCGGAGCTAGACTTTTATTGTTGGGGGGGCCGAGAGGGGGCCAAGGCTATAAGGGGTCCACTTACTACGGGACAGTGGGAAAAATGGATTTATCCCAACTTTTTTGGGATTTGTTGACGCTATAAAATTTTGAAACAACATATTTTTCCCTTAAAATGATACATTCTCTCAGTTTAAACTTTTGATCTGTGATCTAAATATTTTTACGTTTAGAAATCAAGTTGTTTTCTAAACAGCTTTAGTGTTTGATTTTGTCCACACTCATAAAACACGCTTTAGTGTTTGATTTTGTCCACACTCATAAAACACACAATGAAGTACCCAAAAAAATATATACCGGTAAACTTAAATGGTACATATCGCCCCTTGCTGCTTTGAGCATGCTGTTCGGGTGTATTTTTTAAAGACATGTTAAGTGCAATTTGAAATAAGAAATATAAAATATGATAAAAATACATTTTTGTGTTTATTTCATTTCTATTCAAGACACTATGATAAGAATGACTATATATTTAATATAGGCGGATACAGAGTACAGTATCTTTGTTTACAATTCTGGTTGGTGGTGTGCCTCGTGATTTTTTCAATGAAAACACTGTGCCTTGGCTCCAAAAAGGTTGAAAAACACTGGTCTAATGAAAATAAACAGTTTAAGTTAATTAGAATGATTTAAAAAAAATATGAATTAGTACTTGTATCGGTACTTGGTATCGGCAAGTACTTTAATGTAAGTACTTGTACTTGGTTTTCAAAAATCTGGTATAGGTGCATCCCTAGTGGAAATCATCTGAAAAAGCTTTAATTGGCTAAAACCAGCTGAAAAATAGCTAAACAAGAGCATGGTCTTGCTAAATTGGACTGAAAAAGTTGGATAAAAAAATGTAGAATTAGCTGAAAAAGCTGAAATAGGCTATATACAGAAATTATTAAGTTTAATACCTTTGATACCATCACAACATTTTCTTCTTGCCTCAATAAAAGCAATGTCCTACTTGTTATTTATTTAATTGTTCCCATACATATCTCTAAAAAAACATATATATAAGTAAACTTGAAAAGAAAAGTTTAATTAAAAGGACTCAGCACTGAAGACATGCACAATTTAAAAAAAAGAGGGCTACTGTATTTCTAGCCTGTATGACATATTTATGGATTGTTTTTTCTTCTTAAACTTTTCACAAGCTATCTGAGGATTAAATAATCACCACTGTACCGACAGATATACTGTACGAAGCAGATAATGCAGACATTGAGGCACTGAGGTTAGAACAAAGTTTTATTTAGATACAGCAGTTTTAGAGTAATAAACAAAGTCTTCACCTCCTCAGTAGCTGGTGCGGGTTTCCTGAAACACAGAATAAACATTACATTAAAATAATTTACACTTCTCCATTATAACAAGATTAGATAATTTTCTACAGCGTGAATGTGGGTGAAATGGAAAAATAGAACTTCAGCTCTGAACGAGGGTCTGGTTTTAACCAGGCTAGAAGGCCTCAGGACGTGTAACAGTTATTTGAATAAACAAATAAAATATTTGCGGACAGTTCGAAACAAATTAATTAGGGCCGAATGAACCGTCACGGTTGGAAGGATTGATCAAAAAGGATTATGACATTCTATCTCAATAATTTTAGGTTATAACACTTAAACAAACGGGAAATTTGGAAATTGCAGTGGGACCTTCCGTTAGCATAGCATAGGCTGTCCAACAGCGGACATTTTATAACTTTGTAACGGTAGACCGCTCACATCGGTTTCGCTTAACAAAGCATACAGAGTGACGTCGTGTAGAGAAACGATAAGCAGAGAGTGGATTACCAATTTGGAAGACGTACTTTTGTGAATAGCTCCAGTGAATGTACACGTCTTGTGAGCGTTGACCGGAAGCCTGCAGGGTTGCCAGATCTCTAGACCGAAAGAAGCGATCAGCTCCTTCAAAACAAGCACAAATAAGCGACTCAATGTCCGCGAGAAGAAAGAAAAAAACCGCCACAAGCGGCTGATCAAATTTGAAAGCGACTCCAGGGAAAAACAAGCCCAATGCCGCTTGAAATAAGCGGACTTGGCAACTATGGGGATGTAAAAGACACAGTCGTTTCGTGTATAGCCTGAGCAGGGTTGCCAGGTGAGAAATGTAGGATTATCGTACACCCATCATAAACAAAATAAGTATGCTCGATAGTCACTCTATTGTTGAATACTGTAGCGTTTAACAGGCACTTACAGCTTTGTGGCGTCAGTACTGGGGGGAACCATAGACATTAATACGCATTATTGTCGGGTGGCAAATAATGAGCTCTACAGAAAGTCTTCTGTCACATTTAGAAAAGCACGATTAGCTAGAATTCCAAGACGCCTTCAGGGTTCACAAAAAACTCAGACAGACAGTTGCGACAGGCTGATGGAAACCGATCATAACTACACGTTCACAGAATGGCGAAATTATTGTATTTTTGGCCTTTTTCGGGATTATTGATCGTACATCGTACAGAGGGCAAAATTATCGTACAAATACGAAAATTATCGTACAGCTGGCAACACTGAGCCCCCTGATGGACGAAAAAAGGTACTGCAGACAGGAGCATAATAATTTCTAGAAAAACCAAACATAGGTCGGAGTCACTTTTATCTGTAATTTAATTTAGTCATCCAATTGGGTTATTCGTTCTGAACCATTTAATAAAAGTAAAGGGATGCAGGTGCAGATTTTAATAACTGTTTGGAGTCAGATGAATAAAAGAAGAGGACAGATTGGGGTTTGAAGAATAAAAAATAATAATAACAATAATAATGAATTCAATTTATAACGCACTTTTCATTAATGAAAATCTCAAAGTGCTAAAGAGGGAGTAGCCCTCACAGACAGGTCTTAAATAAATACACCTTTAATTTTAATCTATTGAGGACATAAATTGAATCTCAATTTATAATAAGTGGAGAATTGGACTTTAAAAATCGACTAATACAGGGGTGTCAAAGACCCGGCCCGCGGGCCGCATCCGGCCCGCCAGGGGGTTTTAGTCGGCCCGCAGATGAATCTGAATTATTAAAAAAAAAAAGAATAAACGCTATTTTCTTAAAAATCTGCAGTTCCTATGTTGTCCGCTATAGAGGCGCTGTGTTTTAGTCAGTTGTTGTCCTACTCAAACCGGCTGCCTCTAGGACCCAGGGGCGCTGTGTTTTAGTGCAGCAGATAGCAAACGGAGGCTCTGCTCATTTTCCCTGTCTTCATGTGCGCAGCAAGCGTTCATCCTGATGTGAAACAGCACAAAAACAAGATTTCAGGGTTGTGAGGGAGTTTGAGAAGCGATTTCAGGTCTTTAGAAGAATAGAATATATCTTTATTGACAGGGCACATGATTAAAATTACGCACACAAGATGGGCCGAGTGCACGAAGCCACAGTCGTGTCAGCACCGCCACAAAGGCAAACTCGAGACAGAATTAGCAGTTTTTCTCTCACCATCAGAGCTTCTGATGTGCTGTTGACATGTTGAAATCATTTATTTGCAATGTGATGTAGAATTGAAGGACAAATTTGCCTCTGTGGGCTTGGAAACATTTTACAAGTATCTCTTACTACTATCCTAAACTGACAGCACTGGCTGCAAAAATGTCCATGTTTGGGACTACCTACCTGTGAGCAAGTTTTCACTAACAAACATTAATAAAACAGCTACGCTCGAAGCTCAATTTATGGGTTCACAGTTGCTTCCTAGATGTGGAAAATGGATTTAAAATTCATTCATTTCTAAATTTTGATGCATTTTTAACATGCAGGAAAGGGTTTTAACAAAACTGTTTTTTTGTATGTCCAGAAGCCCAGATTTAGCTTTTTAGATTTTTCTACCTGGATTATTGAGCATGCATCGGGGTATTTAACAAAACAGTTTGTTGAATAAATGTTTTAAAACGTGCAATCACTGATCAGGACACTTAAATGTTAAACTGAGTAAAAGTGTAAAATCAGGACACTTAAATGTTAAATGATCAGGACACTTAAATGTTAAACTGAGTAAAAGTGTAAAAGGACAATTAATTTAATGTTAATATTTTTATAATTTATTTATTCTTTGCACTAATAAAAAGAAAAATGGACTTTTGGAATGAGTATTCTGGTCTGGCCCCCTTGAGATCAGATTAAGCTGTATGCGGCCCCCAGATCAAAATGAGTTTGACACCCCTGTATAGTTATATACCTGGAACAACAGGCCAAAATGAACGAGCCCATATTTTTACTTTGAATAAATGAGCCACTGAGCTTAACAATTTTAACTTGACAATTTAGGAGGGCATCCCGTGGTGCCGTTTAGACATAAATCCAACGAGAGGGCAGATCTTAGAAGGCTCAAGGAATTTGCTAATTATCATAGACTATATACTAGCAAGGGGGTCTTAGAAAACCGTACATTGTATGTTCTGAAATAAAAGTAGGCTACAGGATTTTTTGGTTTCAGGGTGAATTGATTATTTCACTTTTAGGTAAACTAATGTTTTGGATCTGTTGTGCAGATCAGATTGAAAGATGCCTCTGTCTAAGGATCTATAATAAAGAGTCAGAGTCAGAGAGTCTTTATTGTCATTTGCACCGCATGTGGTACATGAGATGAAAACGAGATTATGTACACGAGGTCCCAGTTACATCCAACAACAAATGAAAGAGAAAAACAGTAATAACATCGAGAACTAACTAAGAAAAACATCAACTAGTAATACACTAAGCCTAATATAGTGGGAATAAACAGCAGCACGAACATGAGTTTGTATGAGCAGATGGTCACAGATGAACACAGATGAACACAGCAACAAGAAAACATATCAGCATCAGCATGATGTGATATTTTGCAGTGTTTATTTTAATTTTATTTTTATTTATTCATGAGTCTAACAGCCTCAGGGTAGAAGCTGTTCCTCAGTCTAGTGGTTCTACACTTGATGCTCCTCAACCTCCGTCCTGAGGGGAGTGGGGCAAAGAGTGAGTGTGCTGGATGAGTGAGGTCTTTCATGATACAGGTGGCTCTTTTCCTGCATCTAGAGGTGTAAATGTCTGTGATGGTGGGGAGACTGACTCCAACAGACTTCTGTGCAGCCTTCACCACTCTCTGCAGAGCTTTCCTCTCTTCAACTGTGCAGCCTCCATGCCACACGTTGATGCTGGAGCACAGGATGCTCTCCACTGCACACCTGTAGAACGAGGTGAGAACTGGGCTGCTCAGACCAGCTCGTCTCAGCCGTCTGAGGAAGTAGAGTCTCTGATGACCTTTCTTGATCAGGCTGGTGGTGTTGTTGCTCCAGCTGAGGTTATCATTCATGTGTACACCCAAGTATTTGTAGCTGGAGACCACTTCCACTGCAGACCCACCTATTATCAGTGGGGCATGGGTGTGTTTGTTCCTTCTGAAGTCCACAATCATCTCCTTTGTCTTCTTCACATTCATGTGAAGATTATTCTCTTTGCACCAGCTCTCCAGGTGTTCCACCTCCTGTCTGTAGCTGGACTCATCATTGTTTGTGATGCATCCCACCACCGCTGTATCATCTGCAAACTTAACAATATGACAGCCTGGAAGTGTGGCTGTACAATCATATGTGAGCAGAGTGAACAGAAGGGGGCTCAGCACACATCCCTGAGGAGAGCCAGTGCTGAGGGTTATGGTGGAGGAGGAGAAGTTGTGGATCTTCACGGACTGTGGTCTGTCTGTTAAGAAGTCTAGTATCCAGTTACAAATAGAGGGGCTTAGTCCAAGTGTAGATAGTTTGTCTATCAGAGTTTGGGGGATCATGGTGTTGAAGGCAGATGTGAAGTCCACAAAGAGCAGACGCACGTATGAGTCCTTCTGATCCAGGTGGGTGAGAGCAGTGTGGACCACGGAAGAAATGGCGTCCTCTGTTGATAATAAAGCTTGTTAACAGAAAATGAATTTGAATCTGGTCTGTAAATGATTTTTTTTAATTTAAATTTTTTTTTTAATAGCCTCATTGAACAGTGTTGGTGGAACGGCAAGAGTGAGTCTTATGAATCCCACCTCATCCTTTACAGAACACATAATGGTGAATATGCATCAAGATAGGCCTCTGTCAAAACACATGCAGCATCTGACTTTTGAATCTCAGCTACTGTGGTCATTGATCAGATCGGATCAGATTTAATATGAAGGTGTGTCCAGAAACTGACTCACTGTGACTTCACTGAGAACAACAACAACATGGCTGGACTCATATGCAACCTTGCTCAAAGAACATTTGAGGGGCTTACGCAAGGAACGACTGAAAACAACAAAGGCACTGAAAGAACAAAAGACTGTCCACAGAAACTTTCAGCCGAACAGAGATAAAGAATTTGTCAAAGAACTATCAAAACATGGTCATCAGACACAAATGGCCAGAATATACGGTCCGGATTTGGGGGGTCCTGACGACAATCAGAACCCAGTGAACGTCTCACTGGGGGCTGGAACAAGAGACTGAACACGTTCTCCAAACAGACAAGAGAACAAATGGTCCTGAAGTCACTCATACCAGCAAAGGCCGCACCCCATATTGATGTGTGAGGTTCTGTCATTGATCTTAGTATCCGGGATCAAAACTACAGTTGCTATGATACATTTTTTAAATGAAACACATAGGCACATTTAGGGCCTGCCAGCGCGGGCTTCATGATTCTTAGTTATACTATGCTCAGGTGGATCTGACGACTTGCTTTTTCTGGTTCCTGTAACTCTGTGGTGAAGCTTAATGAAAGCAAGGGAAATGATCCCAGCTCCTGACCCTAAAACGAGTTAACTTTTATATTTTTGTTTTTGCAGTTATCCTTGGCGGAGTGCAGAATCTGATGTGTCACAAGGGATACATTTTGGTAAATTATTATAACTTTAAAAAAATGTGATGATATCGTAGATTACAGTTAGCTATATGGTTGTGAAAACCGAATTAGAGGTGGCAATAGGCTGGGTGTTTAGGAAAGAGAACAACCTTCACATGAATGTGAAGAAGACGAAGGAGATGATTGTGGACTTCAGAAGGAACAAACACACCCACACCCCACTGTATATAGGTGGATCTGCGGTGGAGGTGGTCTCCAGCTACAAATACCTGGGTGTACACATGAATGATAACCTCAGCTGGAGCAACAACACCACCAGCCTGATCAAGAAAGGTCATCAGAGACTCTACTTCCTCAGACGGCTGAGACGAGCCGGTCTGAGAAGCCCAGTCCTCACCTCGTTCTACAGGTGTGCAGTGGAGAGCGTCCTGTGCTCCAGCATCAACGTGTGGCATGGAGGCTGCACAGTTGCAGAGAGAAAAGCTCTGCAGAGAGTGGTGAAGGCTGCACAGAAGTCTGTGGGAGTCAGTCTCCCCACCATCACAGACATTTACACCTCCAGATGCAGAAAAAGAGCCACCTGCATCATGAAAGACCTCACTCACCCAGCACACTCACTCTTTGCACCACTCCCCTCGGGACGGAGGTTGAGGAGCATCAAATGTAGAACCACTAGACTGAGAAACAGCTTCTACCCTGAGGCTGTCAGACTCATGAATAAATAAATAATAAGAATAAACACTGCAAAATGTCACATCATACTGATACTGATCTGTTTCTTGTTGCTGCGTTCATCTGTGACCATCTGCTCATGTTCGTGCTGCTGTTTATAATGATGTTTTTCTACTACATTAGGGCTTAGTGTATTACTAGCTGATGTCTCTCTTAGTTAATCCTAGATGTTATTATTGTTTTTCTCTTGCATTTGTTGTTGGATGTAACTGGGACCCTGTGTACATAATCTCGTTTTCAACACATGTACTACATGCGGTGCAAATGACAATAAATTCTCTCTGACTCTCTGACTCTGACTCTGACTCTCTGACTCTGATTTTTTCTGGGATCCTGACACTAGTGCTCAGGTTAAAGGATGGTAAATTTAGACACAATTTCCAATTTATTAACCAAATAACTTTGGCATAATTGAAACAAGGTAGAGTTTTGTTTCAAAAGGGGGTTAAGAGGTTGACAGATGTTTCTAAAAATAGAGAGGTTGGAATTGGTCCCTAGAAATAACTAATTAGAAATAACTAGATTGTAAATGTTTCCTAAAAACAACTAGGCCGAAAAATGTTCCTAGAAATAACTAATTAACTAAAAGATGGTAAATACATTTTAGTATACAAAGAATAATAAGGATAACTGATAAATTGGCGTTATAAACAAAGTTCACTTGCGTTGATATTGAGGCGGCATCGGTCTTGAACGTTTTATTTTCTTTAATCATGTCATGGAGGAAGGAGTATTGATGCAAGCATATTTCAAATGAGCAATTAACAACACTGTTTTTTTTTCCTCTGTGAAATGTGTGTGAAGCAGGATGGGGGACGCCCCTTGGAAATGTTTCCTGGCCTGCAGGCTCAAACCACTCAAACCTGAAGTGGACCTGATCAGAGGGTGTTTAGAAATATGATGGTTCTGTAGATTTATAGCAATTGACTTGACTAGACGACATGTGACTTATTGACTCAGGAAGAAGGTGTATAGAACCACAGGTGTACAATGTTTTGTGAATTATGCTCTGCCGCCGCTTGCTATGTTACTTTTTTTAATTATGCTTTGCCGCCGCTTGCTATGTTACTTTTATGTGTGTAAATTCTGCTATAAGCTGAGTGAAAAGGTACAGTATTTTTGTAAGTATGAACCGCCTCAAAACTACTCATAATTAACCCTAATGAAGATGAAGCCTCTTCCAAACCCAACTAACATGCATGATTCATTCTTTGTACTACTGATTTATAATTGATTGGGTGTTTGCTGTGGCACATTCTGTTTATGATAGGTGGTTCCTGGAAATGCTCCAGCTGAGGGGGTTTTCTCAACGGAGTCCAGGGGAGGCAAGACCAGACAGCCCTGGTCAGTAAGGACCTGTGTGGGGTCGCTGAACGTACACCACAGGCAGTACGTGTCAATGCCAAGGGATCCACACGGTTCAGTGTGCTCCAGCCCGTGAACCAAGAAGGAGCTAAAGGATTGGGCTGTACAACAAGAAGAGGTCGCATTCGAACTCTCATGCCTTGATAGACCCAAAGTAGTCGAGTAAAGTTGCGTGCGGGCCCAGAAAGACTGTTTTATGGGGCCACTCGATACTGGAATATCCACACATAGCACAGACACCTAGAAAGATAAAAACATTACATATTAGAGTCTCACATTACACGAAGAAAACTCTGGGACATAGGAGAACATTCCCGAGCAACGCCAGGGGTCTGCCCTGAGTAACTGTTCCAGGGGAATGCCCCTGAGTACATGTGGCACATTCAAAAAGTATATTAATGTTTCTGTGATGGTGATATAAATCTTGTGTTCTTTCTCTATTTTTGTGTGTTCAAGGGAGACAACTGTCTTGCTGCTGGAGGAGGAACTTGGGAGACTTAAGGTTTATAAGTCTGCAATATCCTAAAGCGCTTACTATTATTATCGTTAGGGATCCCGAAGTAATGCGCCAATTGCTTTTGTTAAAAAACTATGACTGGGAGGATTTTGAAAAAAATGATTGAATATTGTGTATATATGCATTAAACTACATTATGTGTTGTGTGATTTTATTTTTTGAGGTGGACCTCAGAAATTGAGGTCCAAAGGGGGTTTGTTGTGAAAATAAAACACATTTTTGTGCTTAGGGTCTTTATCCCCTCTTTAAACGCAACTCTGGCTCCTGAAGACATGCAATTGTATTTCCTGTTTACAAGAAAGAAGCTCTCTGGTAGTGGGGGAGGGAGAACAGTCTCTGAAACAAAACTCCTCTTATCAGTTAAAAGCAGGCTTAGTGCATGGTGGGGAGACCTGGGGCCTCATGTATCAACCATGCGTGCGCACAAAAACATTGCGCACGTCACTTTCCACGCAAAGTGGCGTATGTATCAAATCTGATATGAACGGGAATATCTGCGCTTCCACGTACAAATCCACGGCTGCTCCCCTGCTTGCGTACGCACGTTTCTGTGGTTATTGTTCCTTTGGCGACACTTACAGGTGATCTGTGAAACTGTGTCCACGATGTGACAACAATCATAAATCCCACCAAACACACATGATTAACGATCATTACATCCACATGGACGCAATTAGATGAGTGGATATAAAAGCATGCGCCAGATAGTGGCAACAATATTGACAACAATGAGATGTAATTTCTTTAAATAAGAAGTTAACCAAGCTGTATTAACACGCCTACGTTTAGGTCAGTGGGTAAAGCGCTTGCCTTTAGTTCCAAAGGTCGTGAGATCGACTCCCGCATGGTACAACGTTTTTCTTTTTTTTTTCGTTCCAGATTGAAATACACATGAAAACTATTTACAAAACAATAAATCGTCTGCTTCCTTTCATTTCATGTATTGTTCTATTTCTTGTTGTTTCATTCAATAGTTTTCCTGTGGTCTTTAAATCTGGAATGAAAAAAAAAACATTGTACCAAGCGGGAGTCGATCTCACGACCTTTGGGACGAAGGGCGGGCGCGTTCGCCACTAAGCTATACAGGCATGTTAGATCAGCTTGGTCAACTTCTTATTTAAAAGTGGATGGTTTGTTTTGCACTGTGCGTGCCGAATGAAGCCTTTTTCCGTGCTTCTCTGCCTCACTCAGAAGTGATTTCTGTTCACAGTCCGTGAAGTTCCTCTTTTTTCCACGTTCCGACATGATTTGCAATGGAGCAGAGACGACATTCCTGTCGTGCATGGCATATTTGAATGACTTTGCATATTCATACGGAGGCGTGTCAAGGGCGGAGTCGGCCACTCTCTCATGTGCGCTGAATTCCACGTTGATTGTGTTGTACATAAGGAATGTGCGTGGATTCCGGTGTACGCACAGTTTGATAAATCTGGATTTTTTTGTGCGTGGACACTTTTCTGGATTTGTCCGTACGTGACTTTTCAGTAAGAAATCTACGCAGGTCTTTGTACATGAGGCCCCTGGCGCCTCTTTGTCAGTTTTACGACTTTGTAGAATATATGACAAGGGAGAAGTCTACTGAAAGCCACTCTCTGCATGTATGCTCAGAAAGTATCAGAATAGTTCTGATCTATGTGTGTAGTGTAGGATTTTTAATGTAATTTAATGTCTAGTTACACTAATTGGTCATTTAGTGGTTTACTAGTGTGTGTGTGTGTGTGTGTTTTATAAGTATTCAGCAATAATGTATATGTAGTCATCAATGTGTAGTGCCCTTCCCCCTAGGGCCTGTGTGGATCAGAGCTAGAACAAAGCAGAACTTCTGTTATTGGTTGAGAGCAGGCAACACCCTAGAAGAGTATAAAAGTATAAGTCCCCCTCCTCCAACAGACAACGCAGGAGCAAGCCACGAGGGAGCAACTCTCAGGTTGTATGTCTCCTTGAATGCACATTAAATGTCTCTCTCTTCCTCTCTTTCTCTCTTTCTTTCTCTCTTGTTTTCTTGTATATGGCTTTATAAAATATAACAAATGTATTCTGTGACTTTTAAACTTATGATTAATTAAAACTGGTTTTGGAACTTTAAAGTGCGCGTCTGTGATTCAGTGTATTTCCTTCTTTTATCCAAAGTGAAGCCAAACAACGAACTTGGGGCTTAACGCCAACAGAACTGAAAATGAAAGTAGTCAAACTGAATTTTTTTATTGAACAAAATACAGTTTCAAAGGAAATTAATTCAAATAAAAAAAACTAAATTCTGTTTCAAACCATTAAATTCAGTTTCAATTTAGTGAAATTTATTTAGGAACCAATGCATTCAGTTTTAAATTATGCACATTCAGATTCAATCTGAGCAATTCTAATTCAATTCCTGCTGGCACAAGTTTTATTCCATTGAAAATTTCCACAGCTATGCAACTCACTGCCACATTTTTAAATACAATCAGATATTCTTGACATTTTTTACAATTCTACAAATTGTATTTTAATACATACTGTACATACATCCTTAAATCCATTATGTACTCTGCTTCTCCTTTATGGGTCACATGCTTTCACCTATCTCTATACCTCTGTATACGCAGAGCAACACAAGCTATTTCAATACATAAACTGATAAATTTAGGTAAATGTTATAACTGCTCCTCTTGCTGTCAATAAACTGGTATGACATGGAGGAATATTGTATCAAGTTTTGGTATTTTTGGTCAGGCTATCACATACCAATTATTTTCTATGACCCTTTTTAGTTGTATAGATTTATCGCTTTCAGTGACTCAATTGTGGCAGCTGTGATCAGTTCCAAAAAATAATGAGAAAAGAAAACTTGATAAATTGTGCATTTTTATTTATTTATTTTGCCTCTTGTCTAACAAAAGAAATTCTATTCCTGTGAACAAGGATGGACATTTTCTAGCTCAGTTTTATATTCTTAAACTGGTAGAGGAACATTTCAATAAATGTCTTGTTGAAATGTGGTAATATCTTTGAATGATTGTAGATTTTATTTCTTTTAGCCTATTATAACCTGCATGTTAGTAAGGCCTTCTCTAAGCATCAGCGTCCATTAAATTACATCTGCCATGTACCACATGGGCAAAGTCCCAAAGCAAATTGTTTTATACTGATGGTTGGGCCCATACTTTTTGGGATAATAATAATAAAAAAAACTAAATAAAAATAATAGTAGTAATAATAATAATAATAATAAATGTGAAGTATCACATAGAACTAAGGATTAAGTCCCAAGTGGTATGTGGAGAAATAGGTAGTAATAGTGATGTATTATTGTGATTAACAATACAAATTAAGTTGTATCTCTGGAACCACTCATGATATCAGGGTGATTGAGGTATCAAAATGTAGCTTAAAAAGCATGAATCCAAAACTGTGCTGAGCTCATTTTAACCAAATTTAGCATAATCTTTGGTTTGATGTGATGGGTCACAAATAAACAAATCAATGTTTACAAAAAAAATTGACAGTTTATTTATCACTGTTACTAATTTTATGTTGTCATACAAGGTTCAAAGATGGCCTTAAGACCTTGGGAGTTTATTCGGCAATGCTGGAAAACAAGGAGTACTTCTTGGATGTCATGTGTCATCAGAACAACCCAACAACAGCAGAACAAATCAAAGAAGCCTTCAGACCAGTGCTACACCACCCTGGTTCCAACAAGCGTTCCACTGAGAACCTAATCCTCTGTCTGTGGGAAAACTTCATCTTTGAAGCAGAGGGTATGGGAAAAATAGGTAGTAAAAACACAAACTGGTTAAATGTTCCAGTGATTTTGTTTTGGAATGGAAAATGGCTATAAAACAAACATGGAAAGTGATCTCTAACATGTTTTAAACCTTTTTTAAACTTTACTTTAAAATGTGTTAGATTTATAATGCCACCTTACCAGAGGCAAGGACAACCTACAGTTGATATGAATTCTTAAATTTAAATTACATTTCTGTTCCTCAATATTTTTTTATGTCCTTTATTTTTTTATGCTTATGTTTATTAAATGTTTTAGTGTTTAGTGTTTAGATGGTTACTGTTGCACCGAGGGACTGAGAGAAACGCAATTTCGGTCCTGTGTATGTCCTGTACATATTGCAGTTCTGACAATAAAGTTGACTTTGACTTTTTTAGATGAACATTCAGGCACCTCGTTGGAGAAGATCCTGTTTTTCTCCACAGGCTTGAAATCCTTTCCTCCACTTGGTCTAAAGCCCACTCCAACTCTGTGCTTTCTGCATGATCCTGAAGATGGTGGAGAGCTGTCCAAATTCCCAAAAGCGAACACATGCACAAACCAGCTGTATCTCCCCACAATCCATACAACATATCAAGACTTCAAAAGCCACATGGTTTTTGGTGTTTGTGCAAGTGCAGGGTTTGGACTACCATAGTTGAGTTTGTGTTGTTACAATGTTAGGTATTTTAACATTGGTTCTTGTATTTTACAATACAAAAAGTTTATATTAAATGTTTGTGCTGTTAGCTGTTACATTTGCACAGCCAGGTTACAATATTAAATGAAAGTTATGTCTGCTGGAAACCGTTCTCCTAACCAGCTGTGGACGTTACATGGTCCTGTTAATAAATTACCAGCACTGAGTTTGAGTGTTGTTACAATGTTATGTATTTTAACATTGGTTCTTGTATTTTACAATACAACAAGTTTATATTAAATGTTTGTGCTGTTAGCCGTTACATTTGCACAGCCAGGTTACAATATTAAATGAAAGTTATGTCCTCTGCTGGAAACCGTTCTCCTAACCAGCTGTGGACGTTACATGGTCCTGTTAATAAATTACCAGCACTGAGACTGGTTGCGTTTTAGATGGTCCTGTTAGTTTTCTTTGCTTTGACCTGATTTTTTTTTGTTTTAGGCAAAACTAGAGAAGATTTTGCCATGTCTGAGGACCAGTCCCACTCCTTTTCTGCATAAGCTGACAGGCTGTCATACTACACAAAAGTGAATTAGCACAGATCCAGCTGTATCACCCTACAGTACACAAAATGTAATTGTGCTGCTAAGTGTTAAATGAAAGTGATTGTTTGGCTCCAGCTGAGTATCTTATGCACACTTTGCACTTTATTTGTTAAGATGTTACTGCTGCTCATTATGTATTTTTATTATTAAATATATTTTGACTGAATATCTTATTTTTTTGCAGTCATATGTTGATTCATATGCAGTCATATGTTGTTTAGGTTGATTGGCAACTCTAAAATTGACCCTGGGTGTGAGTGAAACAGGTCCCTCTTTTAAATGAGTCCCCGTGGCTCAACGAGGATTCATTCATTCATTCAACCTTTATTTATACAGGCTAGCCTCGTTGAGTCACGGGGACTCATTTACAAGAGGGACCTGTCTCACTCACACCAAACAACCATCCACTCTCTCACTCACACCTAGGGTCAATTTAGAGTCACCAATCAGCCTAACAAGCATGTTTTTTGGTCTGTGGGAGGAAACCGGAGTACCCGGAGGAAACCCACGCATGCACGGGGAGAACATGCAAACTCCACCCAGAAAGGCCCCCGGACCGGGATTTGAACCGGCAACCTTCTCGCTGAGAGGCAGCAGCTCTACCAGTTGTGCCACCGTGCTGCCCAAATAGCCTGTATAAATAAAGGTTGAATGAATGTATAGCATTTTAGAAACAATGTCTATATGCCTTTTGACTCAAACTTGGTGGTTAATAACTCTTTGGTCTGAGGTGTTTGGATAAAATAAGTGAATTTTAATTAACATGACGTTAAATGTTGTTTTGATGTCCTTAGTACAAATTGAACCATACTGTATTTATCTATAAGTTGAAGAGAATTAACCTTCAGCAAAAGGTACTAAACGATCATGTTTTGCAATTAAAAATATTGATCACAAAGAGAAATAAAAAAACAAACATGTCATTAATTATAACTTAATATGGAGAAGCCTAGTTGATAGTTGGGGCTTCTCTCATAGTTCGACTGTCGGCCAGACAAGCTGTTAATTCAGGTGGTATGTGAAACTTTGCTCCACAGAATATGTTTTTAATATTTATGCTTTATGTCTACAACCATTTGTGTTGAGAAAGTTTCCTTGAGCTGCTTAGCCATGCTAGTCGCTAGCCTCTCCAATGCTAACGCCAGCCTATCCATGCCAATAGACAGCAGAGAGAGTAGTCAATCCAGTGGGTTACTAGCCTAGGCATGCTAGTCGCTAGCCTCTCCAATGCTAACGCCAGCCTATCCATGCCAATAGACAGCAGAGAGAGTAGTCAATCCAGTGGGTTACTAGCCTAGGCATGCTAGTCGCTAGCCTCTCCAATGCTAACGCCAGCCTATCCATGCCAATAGACAACAGAGAGAGTAGTCAATCCAGTGGGTTACTAGCCTAGGCATGCTAGTCACTAGCCTCTCCGATGCTAACACAAATAATAATAATAATAATAATTAATTCAATTTATAACGCACTTTTCATTACTGAAAATCTCAAAGTGCTACACATATATTGAATGCTACACACATTCATAAACCGGTGGCGGCAGACTACCATGCAAGGTGCTTTCCAGTCCTACCGGGAGCAACTCAGGGTTAAGTGTCTTGCCCAAGGACACAACGACACATGGTGCGGGTCCCGGGAGTCGAACCGCCAACTTTCCGATCGGGAGACGACTGCCATTACCACTACACCACGGCCGCCCAATGAATAGTCTCCTTCTCATTTGCCAGCGCCGGCCTCTCAGTTGCCGGAGTCAGCTACTCAGTCAGCGATGCTGGACTATCATTAATAAGATCAATAGCCTCCTGCTACAAGGATGTTGCTACCAGATGAAAAAATGCCTCATTTACCACCTCCTTTTCTGAGCACATGTTCAAGAAACACAACACAAACTTCATCTTGCTCAAGATGAGAGTTCTGCAATAGAGTTAAATTCAAAGCAGTCTGCTCCTCAAATAAAGTGTTAAATTATTATTTTATCTATGAATGTTTCTGTTAAATTATTATTTTGTATAAATGTTTCTGTTCAGTGCCCTGAGATTACTTCTTTTGTGAACTGACGCTATATAAATAAACTGAATTGAATCTTAGAACATCTTTACTCAGCACACACAACAGTTTCAGTCAAAATACTATCATTTTAAAGCCACAGTACTGTACTATATTCATAATTTCTTATCTGGCAACCTGACTGACATGAAAACTACAGCATTTTTCATGTAAACCAGCTTATGTTTTGTTTATTACCCCCAATAAACATTGAAAAAACACAAATGTTTCCACAGGTTGTTTTCGTGTAAACTGGGCCTTATAGTAGGTAGATCACTTTGACTTCCATCCATCCATCCATCCATTTTCTTCCGCTTATCCGGGGTCGGGTCGCGGGGGTAGCAGCCTAAGTAGGGAGGCCCAGACTTCCCTCTCCCCAGCCACTTGGAGCAGCTCCTCTGGGGGAATCCCAAGGCGTTCCCAGGCCAGCCGAGAAACATAGTCCCTCCAGCGTGTCCTGGGTCTTCCTCTGGGTCTCCTCCCGGTGGGACATGCCCGGAACACCTCACCAGGGAGGCGTCCAGGAGGCATCCTAACCAGATGCCCGAGCCACCTCAACTGGCTCCTCTCGATGTGGAGAAGCAGCGGCTCTACTCCGAGTCCCTCCCGGATGACTGAGCTTCTCACCCTATCTCTAAGGGAGAGTCCAGCCACCCTGCGGAGAAAACTCATTTCAGCCGCTTGTATCCGCTTGTATCACTTTGACTTGGTCATTTCAAAAGTAGCTCGCATGCTGAAAAAGTCTGAACACCCCTGGCGTAGACCCATTTTCCCCCCACTGTCTGTTTACCTGGTGGCAGATGTGTGACTCTGAATGTCTCATTCTCCTCTACTGATTTCATTTCTTCATCCATAGCTTTCTTCCACAATTTAGCCTTGGGTGATGTCATGGCTTCCTGGTATGTTGAAGGAATGTCACATACTGCTTTGTAACAAGAGTCTATGCATATTTGCAGTTTGTCCTCTGCATCATCTGTTTCAAAGTCCTCTAAGTATGTCGGTTTCTTCTTTGTTCTTGAAGGATTCCTTCTCACTGTAGTTTTGGTGTTCTCATCTACTTGTGTGCTTTCACTCTTTTCTTGTGAAATGTCCACCTCAGTATGTATTTCAATACCAACATCATTTTCAACACCATTTTTAACATCATTTTCAACACAATTTTCAACATCATTTTCATCGCCATTTTGGATGTTTACGTTAGAGTCATAGTACTCTATCTGAATTTCAGAAATTGAGTTTGTTTCTCATGAGCTGTTTTGACTTGGAATTTTACCAATCTGTGTTTTGCAACTTTCTCAGTTTCTGGATAATAGACCAGATAAGCTGGGCTGTTTTTATCGTATCCAACAAAAATACCTTGCTCACATCTAGGATCTAATTTTCCTTTGTCCTGCTTGTAAGGAAAACATGTTGACCCAAACTTTTGTAGTTTTGACACATTAGGTGGGTTACCTGTGAGTAGTTCATATGGAGTTTTCTTTGTGCTTCTGCTGTAGCACCTGTTCCTGACGTAGGCGGCAGTCTGTACTGCATAGTTTCATAGTTTTACAGGTAAGTTGCTTTCAATCAACATACATCTACTCATGTCAAAAAGAGTTCTCCATCCTCTTTCGGCTGTGCCGTTCTGGTGAGGAGAGTACGGCGCTGAAGTCTCATGTCTAATTTTATTCTTAATTAGCAGTGTCTTAAAATCTCTGCTTGTAAATTCAGTGCCGTTATCTGAACGAATGCATCTAATTTCACCATAAGGTGATGAATCTGCAATAAATCTTTCTGTGGCTTGTACCACGTCACTCTTACTTTTAAGAAAATACACAAATATTGTGCCTGAGTAGTCATCTGTGAAAGTTTGTGCATATTTATGCCCTTCTAGACTTGTGTTTTTCATTGGACCATTTAAATCGGTATGTACCATTTCTAAAGGTGACTTTGCTTTTCTGTCAGCTTCCCTGTTTCTGTTCTGTACAAATTTCCCTTGAGTACATACTTCACACAGTTTTTCAGGTTTTGTCACGTTACCTTTGATTTCCATACCTTTCACAACATTTTGAAGCTTTCTTACATCTTCATTGTTACAATGACCTAGTATTTTGTGCCAGGTTTGCATATCATGACATATTTTACATTAATCACTGCTCATTTCAACAGTTGGCAGATAAAAGAGATTTTCACTTTCATAAAAGTCTAACCTGCTGTTATCTTTTGCGATCATGTGACTGTTTCCTTTCTTGAATGTGATGATTGCACCTCCGTTAGTTGCTCTTGCCACTGAGAAGATGTCGTGGGGATAAGAAGGCATGTAGAGTGCATCCCTCAGCTGCGCTCGATGGTGATGTCCTCTGTTGTCCTGTAGATGAATTATGGCTGTTCCTCTTTTCTGCGCCATTCCTGCACATTTGGTTCCGTCGGCTAATTCCACAGTGTGTGAGTTGGGCTGGAAAGTTTCATCAAAATCTTTAAACTTTCTGATCTCATTCACTATGTGGGAAGTTGCTCCGACGTCCACCATGATGCCCTTTAAGTTGACGTCTGTTTGATCCTTACTTCGTTTAAGCTCTGCTTTGTAAAGCTGATCTTGTTCTCTTTGTGGATCTTCTGAAACTCACCTGACTGCATCTTGATTCCCCTTCTTCTTGCACAATGATTCTTTGTGTGTGTTACTCTTACAGTAGTTGCACCACACTCTCTTTAAACATGTTCTGGCTTTGTGCCCTTTAATTCCACACTTGTAGCATTTTACATCTGCTTCTTCTTCATTTTCTTGTTAGAAAAATGTCTATTATGTCTTGTGTAGGTTTTCATTACATTGTCAGAAGACTCTCTTGTTTTCATCTGTTCAGTCTCTTCGTAGACTCTCAGTTTTCTCTTAAAGTCTGTAAATGTAATGTTTTCTTCATCTTGACTAATGTGGACAGCAAGCGGTTTGAAGGATTCTGGTAGTCCATTTAATGCCATGGCCACTAACAGTCCATCACTCATTCTTTCACCAGCATTTCTTAAAGCTGTGATGAGGTTTTCAGCTCTTATAATAAACTCTGTAACACTCTCGGTGTCCGCCATTTTAAGCTTCGTCAACGATGTGTACAGATTTATTATTCTTGGTTTGTACAAGTCTAAAAAAAGTCTTGGTTTGCTTTTCCCTGAATAATGTTCTCTCAAAATTTTCAAGGCTTTCCTCCCATCATCATCCGCTTCGTGCCTTATCAGTGAGAGACTTTTATCATCCAGCAGTTTAACTAGCTCCGCATAACAGTCCTCATTTTTCCGTCTGTCTTCAGCTAGTTCTGCTGCGTCATCGGTGTCTGGTTCGACCAGAATAGTTTCTTTCAACTTTAGCGTGTGCAAGTTGGCAAGAAATCTTGTCTCCCATAAATCATATTTCTCTTCACATCCATCAAAAAGAAGTGGAGATACGGATATATTTGCTCCTCTGTTCGCCATAGCTTCGTGGCGTTAGCTTGCTTAGCTTCGTGACGTTAGCTTGCTTGCTAGTTAGCTCTTTGTCTTCGTCATGCTCTCATTCGCGCGCAAACTTCTGTCGCGTTACTTCGTCGCGTTAAACTTCTTCTTCAAGCTTATTTTTTACTCATTTCCATCTCACCTGGGTCCTGAGATGTCTGGGCTCCATAACCTGTTAAGGGATGCGAGTTGTTCGCAGCGCTTCTGGCGTCCCAGGGATGGAAAATAAGCAGGATGCTCGGTTCTTTCTTTAGGCAGAACACGTCATATTTATTCACACGAAGACCACGTCTCATACACTAACAGAAGAAGAAAAAGGGTGGGGAAAGTCCCTCACGGAGGAAACCGGAAATAGAATTCCTGCTCTTCACAATAAGAGCGTAAATTAACATAGCTCAACAAATACAGAGGTCTTGTGGTGACAGAACAAGGAGCTTCATTGATCACGTTGACTATCCGCATTACATTGTAACACATTTACTATGTAAAAAATAATTTGAACTCAAGGTGGTGTGAAACATGAATAAAGTTTAGATTTTTTACTATTATTTTTTTAATTTGAGGTAAGTTTGTGTGTGCTTTTACTGGTAATGTACTGTATACCTATAGTAATTCACAGCCCAGGTCCAGTTTGAGAAATGCTTTTAAGACAATAAAAGTGCACTGTGTACTCAAGACCATGTTTATTGTTGTTTATTAATATATTGTATATTTATTAGGGCTTGAGGAAGTGCTAAATAATCCATAGTTATACCTTTGGCGTCTCCCTACAACACACGTTTTCTATAGGGGAAAGGAAGTTGCAGTGACCACAGGTGCACCTGTTGAAAGAGGTTATTTTTGCTTTAGTATAATTTGGATACATATGTGTTACTTGAGATAGTTTAACATTAACAAATATGACAATTTGTTACTGCTTTGAACATTAGCCTATGTTGCTAATATCAATTTACCACTCAGGAGGGGGTGAAAACTCCTCCACCTAGCATGTCACGAGGTGTGGCCAGGACCGTGACATGCAGCTAGCATGTTGCATATATTATGCTAATGCTAGCTGCATGTCACAGTCCTGGCCACACCTCCTCGCTCTAACCCCCATATACCGGTAAGTTTAATAGTACATTTTCCTACTAAGGATATTATATGTGAAATTACTGTCATATATTGTTCTTATAAGTATACAAATTATATATGTTTCATTTTATACAAATTTACTAAGGATCTTATACCTGGTTTCAATACATTATACAAACAATATAAGTTTCAAACAAAACATATGAAAACTTTATAAAATTTATATATATCTTTTCCGTATGGGATCTCCGCAACAAGTATTTATAAAGAAAGCTTAAACGTAACAAGTATAATAAAGAAAGCTTAAACGTTGTAGAACCCATTGAATATGTTCTTGATGCTAAGGAAAACAGAAGTTTTCAGTATGTACCTGTGCTGAAGTCTTTGTAGCAGATATATCAGAAAAATGTTGTGGATAAAGTAGTTGAAAACCACAGAGCACAGCAGCATAAAAGGGTGGGTGGTCATCATCATCATCGTCATCGTACTTCCAATTCTCCTTATGATGGTTCACACTTCCAGCAAAACCGCTTTCTGTCAGGCGATGAGATGAGGATGTGGTTACATTTATACTTAGTTTATTTTGAAATTTGCAATCCTCTGGGTACTTCTAGCAGGAAACATAAATTGTGGAATCTTCTGGACTCCAACTAATTTACCTCCGGGCTCATTTCAGACATAAGCTTGCAGCAAAAAAATAAAATAAAAACACTACACACACACGTGTATTGACATCACGTATCAAAACAACGGCACCACTTTTTGACAAAATCTCGAAAAAACTGTCCAGTTTATCATCTAAATAAATGGATGGTGTTATGAAATAAAAAATATTTTTGTCTTTTCATTTATCTTGAAGGAGTTTTCACACAGTTTTCAAATGATCAGTCTCTCTTGTAGAATGAAAAATATTTACTAAAAAGACACAGGATTGTGAGCATGTACACAGATTTGTCTTGGCGAGGTTCTGGTTCTGAAGGAGTGCTCAGTTTGGATCTGTCCTGGCCTCTGATTGGCTTGGGGGAGAAGGGAAGGGGCCTGGTGCCTCTCTTATCTGTCAGTTTTATGACTTTGCAGATATATGGCTGGCAAGAAGTCACTGAAAGTCTCTTTGTTCTGTGTGGTTGTTCAGCCAGAGGGTATATAGCTCTCCCTTCCCCCTTTGTTAGGGTCTGTGTGAACTGGAAAAGGCACAAAGCGTGTCCATCCCTGAAACTTCTCCATTCTGTTGGATATAAAAGTGTATAGATTTATAATATGTGTAAGCCACTTTAAGGCACAGAAGACATGATTGCATAAACATTTGTAAAACAGTTAATTCCTTGATCATAAAGCACTTGTGTATTAATTATATAATAGTTGTGTATTAGTTTAATTCAGATTAAAAATAGAACTGTGTAACATATATAACTGTGCTGAGGCCAGTCTATATAAATAAAGGTTGGATGAATGAATGAATATTATCCTTCACTCTCAAGCCCAAAAAGTTCTACAAGCTGAAAAAAGCAAATGGTATTTCTAGTTTCACAAGATAGAGGCCTCTGGCAATTAAGGGGGAGGAAAGCACCCCACAAGAGAACAAAGAAGGGCCTCTGTCATTGGTGGAAAGCAGGAAATACCCTGCAGGAGTATAAAACATGTCTCCTCCTCCACGCCAGTCAACGCAGCCAGCCCAACGAGAAGAACAACTACTGTATTCAGACTAATCAGGTTGTACATATAGGGTCTCTCTTGAAATGCGCATTTCTTTCCTTTTCAATGTCCTTTCTTTCCCCCTCTCTCCCTACCTCCTCCCTTTTTCTCTCACTGTCCATGTATTTTAATCAAATATAATGGCTTTTAGAAATAGAACAAATGTATTCTGTGACTTTTTTAAACTTATGATTAATTAAACTGGTTTTTGGAACTTTAAATGATGCGCGTTGTCGTGTTTTCAGTGTATCTCTCCTCTTTTTGATCTAAAGTGAAACCAAACAACAAATTTGGGGCAAATAAAAAAACAACGCCAACAATTTGGAGGTTCCACAGAGATGGTTCCACACGGACAACAAAGAAGGGAAAGAGCGAGTCCAGAACACTGACTACTGACCGGTCACCTCAACAAAAAAGGTAAGCAGATTCATGTTTAAACGAAATCTATGATTGGAAATGTTATAGGCTAAATTTTACTCAGTGTGTTGGACTCCAGGGTTAATACGTGTGAAAAAAGGAATGTTAAAATTAAAAGTAGAATTATAAGTTTTCAGCCAAGACTCCAGATTCCAGAGTAAAAACACGCAGTGGTCGCGTCCCCAGTGGTCCGACGGGTCCATCTGGTTGAGGGGGAGTGGGGTTTTAGAATAAATATTCACCGTCACTCCTGTAACCCTAGACTGTTGTCTAGGTCTACTGTTGTCTCGTTAGGTTTTGTGGCGAACTATAAAACAGTGTCAATAAAATCTACTTATAATTTGATTCATGATAAGTAGAGGCGGAATCTGGTGAGGTGTGTATTTGTATATTACCATGCGTAAAATACGTTATAATACACTAGGAATAAAGGTATTGAAAAATCAAACCCACAAACAAATAAAATAAATAAAGTGTGGGACTGAGTGAGAAATTGAGGAAAACGCGCTGACTTTCGCTGATAAAGTAATCCGATAAAGTTCCAAACCTAGATCATTAAATGAAATAAAACAAAATTAGTCACAGAATACTAAATCTTTTTTATGTTCTAAAACAGTGAGGGTACGGGCACTGTGAGGAGTCAACACACGTTATACCAATCTTATGTTACACTAAAAAGGGTTTAAAAAAACTATTTTAATAAAATAAATATATTTTTATTGCTGAAGTTTTCTGGCGTCAGAGTTCCGCGTGCCTGTTGGGCTGGTCTGTTTTATCTGTTGTCTGTCCTGTGAATTATAAGGTCAGCGTGAGTTGGTCAGTCTTATGTGTTGTAAGTCTTGTTGAACATAAGGCCAGCGTGAGTGTGTGGAAGAGAAAGAAAAAAAGTTCCGGCTGAGTCCTGGTTCCTGTGACAATAAAGATTAATAGCTGTGTGATGTCTGCATGTTTCACTGTGAGAATGAGCAAAGACATAAAAACTGAAATGGAGAGTAATTTTAGTCAGAAGTGCGGGAGCGCCTCATTTAAACCCATAGAAGACCAAATAAAAATCATAAAACAAGCAATAACCATGTCAGTGCAGGACAAAAAACAGGAAAAACAGCTCTTAAAAAAAAATAGAGGAATTAACTGACAAGACAGGCAAAAGTAACGTGGTGAGTTTAATATGAGGAAGAATAAGGAAGTGTAAAGAAGAAACAGAGGAGTTTGAAAAGCAAACGAAGGAGGCCAATGCCTTACGAAAAGGGAAATATAGAAAATTGTTGACTACATCAGACAGCAGTTGCAAAGAGTGGTTTAAACTGGTTCTAATAGCACAAGGGGTGTTTCATTTACTGACTATGGAGATGTAGTGATACACCTAGCCTCTGATATTTTAGGCTTGACCTTCAAGTACACCTCTCTGCATCTCTCTGAAACTCTCAGTGTTACACCTTCTTGAGGTCCTCAAGGAGACGATTGGACACTTATATTCGTTAACAATTATTATGAATTAATGGACACTAATTAATCAGATTGAACTTTCTCTTTAATGTGTGTTAATTCAGAATTGATCAAACAGTATTTTTGTCATTTCAATGATGATTTGACTAAGCTGGTATATTTTAAATATGACAAAGTTAAGAGAACATCTCAGAATGATCGTGCTTTGAACTGTCTGCTCTAGGCAGAATAAGTGTCTAAAGTTGAAGGAACAATCCTTCGTATTTGTTTGAACTGTTTTTGTTTCGAAGGAAAAGTGCTAGACATAGCTTGCTTTCGGTCTCCCGTCCTTTCTAAAAACAATGAATCTGTTCTCAAAACAAAGTACTGACTTGTTCACATGCACCTGCATACTCTGACGTTGTGTTCTGTGTATTGTCTACCCTATCATCTGTCACTCAAACTCACTCACTTGCAAAGCCACACCCTCTCTAGGGGTGCGACAACCAATCAGCAGGAAGTATGTGACTAAGTCACACCCCCTTCTTAAAGGGCACTTCCTGCATTTTGGGTTAGTTTTTGGAAGAGAACTAAATGACAACTGGTTTTCTCTCCTCTGGGAAAAGCTGGAGACGGCCCGGTCATGTGTCAACGACCCACGTCTCAGCTGGAATCATAGTAAAGCCTTACTTTGATCCATTCACTCATTTCTGGAAGAATTTGTTTTCTGAAGTTTTACTTTGAAAAGTTCAGCCAGTAGCTGGTCCTGTTCCTGCCGGTGAAAGCGTGCTCCTGGCTCGTCTGATCCAGTCATACACGCACGAAGTCGACTGGACCTCAACGGGACAACACAGCCCGTTAGTGTCCACAAACTTCTCTGTCCTCACCTCCAAGGGACTATCGTCACCAGGTAAAGAGGCTTTGCTTGTATGCTGCACGTGTCGGAGGTACAGCCTGATCTGTATGGGAAGGTGCTACTCTGGTTGTTTCAAAGTAACCAACTTTAGCTTAACTTAGCTTCCAGTACTCCTTCCTCCTATTTCTTATTTTTCATAAGCTATTAATCTGTCAAGTAATGTGCCAACAGAAAGTTCCTAATTGTCTGTTTGTTTTTAATTTGAATTCTTGTCAACGTAGTTATTAAATCAGAGCTAATATCGATACAAATGTTTAATGTAATTCTTGTGATAGTTTCAATAAAAGGTCTATTTTCTGGTAGACCAATATAAGTTGAGCCTCTTGTGAAATTACATTCTTGTCTAATCACAGTAAAAACAATTTAGTATCGGAAAAAGGAAGAACTCGCGCATTTGGTGGCAGTTTGTGCAAGATTAAAGTCTGCTAAACTGCACATCTACAATAATGATGGCTCAGTAAGTGTTTAAATACCTTACTAGCGCATTAATCCATTACATTTGGTGGCTCGTCCGAGTTCCTGGAACGTTTATTAAGTTGTTTTGTGTAGCTTGATGTTACTGTGTTTGTTGGCATAGTTTGCATCCTGGTTTTGGGCTTATAAGGATAGTTCTGGCTGGTGGAGTGTCCGGGAGTTGCTGATCGTGGCATTGTCTGGATTATTTCCCGATAGAATTATTTTTTATTTCACATTTCAACGTCTGTTTGAAGCTGCGGATGAATGAATGTTTGTTTTTGTGAGACGTTTCATTACGTGTCGCGAGGCTGCATGCATTTTTTCGTTTTGTGACCGCCGAGTCACCACTGCTTCATTTTCTTACATCTGCGATTTGCTGTTGAAGCTGTGTCACACATTTGCTGCTCCATTTTTACCTAATCTGTTACAACGTGTTGTTAGCCGAGGTTCGGGAAAAACCCACTCCGCTTTGGGCCGGACACTCCGGTTCCGAGTGACGTAAAGTCCGTTGTTGTACACAGTTAGCGTGCTGCCTTCCCTGGGGGCGTGAGAGTTAGCTTGGATGTGTTGTGCTCGTTAACAGATTTTTTCGGCGGTGTAAAAGTCGTTTATTTTGTGGAAGAGAGTCCAGTACTTTGGGTCGAGTTAATGTTAAACGGTACCGGGACAAGATGGCTGCTTAAAACGCTGTGATTGGTCCATTGTGTGTTGTGTTCAAAGAACGTTGGTTTCTGTAGACTCTGGTTGTCAGATTCATTTTTGCACACATTTCTGACGGTTTATCTGTGTTGTTTCAGTTCTAGACGCGTGATATCGTCGAAGACTGGCTTTACCGCGGTGTTTTGCGATATTTATGGCTGTTTTAGGACGTTAAAAAGTCCGTTCCACGCTTTTGTTCGACCGACCGCAGGTCCGTGAACACACCGCTCGAACGGCACGTCGCACGTGGGCGGCGTTAGGTTTGGAAGACACAATTTCCCATGAACACTTGGGTTTTAGAACTACAGTTCTGTCTTCGCTGTGATTGGTCGATTACGCTGTAAGTGTTGACGCTTGCGCAGTGGGTGAAGCCCGCTCCTCGTCAACTTTCACTTCACAGCTGCTTGTCCCAGACGAGTTTCCGTGCTTGTTTGTCCATTACTGTCATTGAAAAGACTGTTTAAACGCGGTGTTTTTGAGATTTTAATGGGTGGATTGAGTCGGTTGCTCTGAGACTGCCGATCGCCATGTGACCAGGTCACGTGACACCGATTTTGCCGGTTTTATGAGGACCGACCTTATTTCTTTTAAACGCAGTTTAAAAGGTTTCACAGTTCAACCGATTTTGCTCACATGATTTCGTTTTTGTGAGCCTGGGGCTCTGAAGCTGTACCACGTAACGCTTTGGGTCTGTCTGCTTGATGCTTTTCATCCGTGTTAGATGTCTGTGGGCTAAAAGCTGCAGCTTCGCTCACGGGTGATAACAGCGCCTCTATAGCGGTCAGATAGAGAAATTGCGGTCGCTGTGATAAATTTATCCAGCGTTGCTCACCCCATCTGCTGATTACATTAGGAGACGCAGTCTTCCTGTAATGTGAACATGTTGAATGTTCCTGTTTTAAACGGGAAACATTTTGAGAATATTGTACACACAGCACCCTTTCATTTGATGTTCACGTATAATCAAATGTTGATGGCAGAACAGTTACAACGTGTGCAAAACAACGTTTGTCTGTCCCTGTTTTTTAAACTGCAAGTTTAAAATAACACACAGGAGGCATCTTTTGTCTTGGTTTTTCACAAAAAATCACACAAAACTAGCCAACCTTGATGGTCATCTCACAGGTCGGCATCACATGGTGAGAATACACACTGTGAAATGAGACCCACGTTATTTGATTTTTCACAGAACATCAGTACAAAGATGGACGTTCAAACAGGTGCATCCTTTGATAGGCACTTAGCTGCAAAGAACGTCCTTCAGGAACCAGGTGAACATCCCCTGGTGTTTTACGACAGGCTCCTCTCTGTTTACACAGGGAATAAAACTGTCCCTGGATTGGAGGAAAATGTGGAGTTTAAACGTCTTTTCATTTTGAATCTTATGCCTTTTCAAATGAAATGTGTTCATTTTCTGGTTGATTGCAAAAAAGATTCTATGGAAGTGATAAGACAATATGCTGCGTCAGTTTTTGAGGCTGCTCCTCTTTCGACTCAGGTTGAAAACCCTGTGATGAGCAAGGAACCACAAAAGGCAGATGTTCGCTCTCTAGATGAACCAAGATGGTTCAGATCGAACCAAAAGAGTTCTCACCTAGGTCTCACAGTGGGTGAACTTCGAGAGAAGTTGATGTCTGGGAACCGTGACCCTTTGATAAATGGTCTGTCCCGACATGTGCCCCCGAGAAGCGGCCCTCCTGCCCCTGCCCCTCGAGCTGCACAGCTCGAGACATGCAATGAGTCACACATGCTCCAGATTATGGAAGCGGCGCCTCCGCGCGTGGACGTGACTGAGATTGTGAGTTGTTTGTCAAATGATTTGATTGTTACAGTGGTTGACCAAGCTGACACAACGTGTGACGTTGTCCTTGATGATAACACAAACAACGTTGTTCATCCTGATGAAGCGACGCGCAGCACTGCCTTTTGCAACAACTCAGTGCACACAGTTGACAACAACAACGTCAACACTGACATAGATGCTGACAGCAAACAAATTGCTGAAAATCCGCATCCTGAAGGTCATGAGGCAGACAGCCATCATGATGCTGACAGCTACGACGATTACACAGACAGAGTTACGCGTACACAGAGGTGTGTGCTTAAACCTAGAAGGTTTCTGTGTAAATTTATGAGAATGGGGCGCGCTAAGAAAGCTTACCTGCCACTCAGACTGGAAGGGGTCTTCGCGCGAGAGGCACTCCTGGATAGCGGCTCAGATGTGACTATCATGTCAGCCGAGCTGTTTGAGAGGCTACGGACCGCCGCTAACAGTGTTGGCAGAGAGATACCCCTGACAGAATGTGCTATAGAGTTGCAAGGACTCTCAGAAATGGGTACAACCCTGACAGCTATTGCCATGGTTCACATGCAGATGGGCGAGACGACAATTTGCCATCCGGTACATGTGTCTACGGTGGACTCCTGCCCATTTCTGGTCGGCCAAGATTTTATAAGTCGCTTTGAAGCGATTATAGATTATGGCAGTCAGACAATGTGGGCCACAGTGAGCAGTCCACTGCCACGTAAAATAAATAGTTTATAATCTAAAACACTACACACCTCCGATTATGTTTACACAAAGACTTACTCATCTCCTGGACAGTCTTCCGATGGTCCCTGCGTTGTTTCGACATGGTAGCTCCTGTGGGACTTTCTTCTGTAGATTTTCTTTTAAAAATAGTAGGAATAGCATCCGGTTTTAAAAGTCTTCTGAATCTTACTGGTAATCCTAAAGATTCTTTTATACCAGGTGCTGAAAACAATCGGCAGTGAAATGGTCGCTGCAGA
>JBBPBX010010852.1:14452-43013 GCA_038048925.1 Garcialebias charrua | reverse complement strand
GGCGACGTCTTGCTCAACTTCAACCGGCTCCGCAGCCGAAACCTCCTGACGGACGTCAGCATCCAGGTGGACGGACAGCTGTTTCACGCTCACAAGGCCATCCTGGTGGCCTGCAGGTGAGATCCGTGTGGCTCAGCAGCTCAACGTTCACACGTGGGGTCCCGCTTCATACGTCGTGTCCCGTCTTCTACTCCACAGCGGCTTCTTCTACTCTGTGTTCATGCAACCTGAGAACGCCAACCTTGGCGCCATTAGCTTGGACCCCAAAGTGGACCGTAAAGGTTTCTCCCTCCTGCTGGACTTCATGTACACTTCCTGCCTGAACCTTAATGAGAGTCTGGCCGTGGCCACCCTGAACTCAGCCGTCTACCTCCAGATGGAACACGTGGCAGACACCTGCCACAGGTTCATCCAGTCCAGGTAAAGAGCGCCAGAGAAGGTCAAACGCCCAGTATACAGCACCAGCGTGTATTAAAACTAGGGATGCACCGATCCACATTTCTTACTTCCGATACCGATACTTTTCTGATCCGATACCGTTCAGGTACATGAGGCTGTAATAATGAATTTCTTGAATGGAGAGCACGTGTATTACACCATACAATACTCTGTGACTTCTGTCTCAACATTGTGTGAGTTAAACCCAAAGAAGACACACTGAGCCTCACAACACCCAAACTTTAATAGCACACAAGAGGCAGGTCTATATCACAGACGTCCTTCTGACTCATGGTGCAGCCCGGAGCACTAATATACCGCTAAGCATAATGGGAAATCAACACAGTCCACTCCCCGTTTTTTTGTTTCGTTTTTGATTGTGGCACTATGAGTTGTAATTCTTGTTGGTTTTGATCAACAGATACAGATTTAAACGATACATTGAATTTACATTTATAAATTCAATGCATAGTTTAAAAATCAAAACCAACAAGAATTACAACTCATAGTGCCACAATCAAAAACGAAACTAAAAAAACGGGGAGTGGACTGTGTTGATTTCAACATTTTAGTGTTCCAGGCTGCACCATGAGTCAGAAGGATGTCTGTGATATAGACCTGCCTCTTGTGTGCTATTAAAGTTTGGGTGTTTCCTGTTATTATGAGACTCGGAGTGTCTTCTTTGGTTTTAACTCACACAGACAGAAGTCACAGAGTATGGTGCACTATACGTGCTCTCTGACATACATCAAGGATCGGAAATATCGGCAGGTTGGATCGGAAAATCCGATACGTAAATTATGCTGGTGTCGGATACCGATACTGGATCGGATCGGCCCCATCCCTAATTAAAACATTCATGTACATGTTAAAATGACAAATGTGTTTGTGAAAGTGGAAAGGGATCTGACGGAGTTTCCCTGTGCAGGCAGCAGTCTCTGACTGTGCAGGTGGAGGAGCTGCAGAACGACTCGTCATACCTGCCTGAAGAAATCTTCAAAACGTCTGTAGAGGAAAAAGAGCCAGACGTCAGAAGCAACCACCTCTCCAGATCTTCTGCTCTGCAGGAGCGTGCCGGTTATGTTTTCAGGGGCATCAACACCACGGGCTCCTACCACGTCTATGGAGACCTTCACGTCCCTGCTGGGACTCTGGAAGCTTCTCAGAAGACGGCGTTCCCCTGCTCCATCGTCCAGCCGGCAGCAGCTCACAGCAGTCTTCAGGGCCCGGCTGCTCCTGTGGAGGGAGACAACGTCCACCACCCGCAGACCGGCTGTCTCCGATTGTCCCCGAGCTGCAGCAAAGGTGTCATCTGTAGCCCCCAGAGCCCCCTCCGGTCTGACTGCCAGCCCAACTCCCCCACTGAGTCCAGCAGCAGCATGAACGCACACATGAACCTTCAGCCTGCAGACTGCTCCAGGTACGCCAAGGCCCGCAACTGGAAGAAGTTCAAGTTCATCGTCATGAACCAGACCTTGGACGAGAGCGGGACGGAGGCTCAGAGAGGCGGGGCAGTGGGGGGGGCGGCGTCCCCCTCGCTGAGCCCCTCCAGGAGTGAAGCAGCAGGTGGACACGGTGCGTCCCAGAGGGAGGACACGCCTTCACCTGGGAGTGAGCTGAGCTGCAGCAGCAGGTAGGACCACACACACCTGTTCACAGTACTGAAACACACCTGTTCACAGTACTGAAACACACCTGTTCACAGTACTGAAACACACCTGTTCACAGTACTGAAACACACCTGTTCACACTACTGAAACACACCTGTTCACAGTACTGAAACACACCTGTTCACAGTACTGAAACACACCTGTTCACAGTACTGAAACACACCTGTTCACACTACTGAAACACACCTGTTCACAGTACTGAAACACACCTGTTCACAGTACTGAAACACACCTGTTCACAGTACTGAAACACACCTGTTCACAGTACTGAAACACACCTGTTCACAGTACTGAAACACACCTGTTCACAGTACTGAAACACACCTGTTCACAGTACTGAAACACACCTGTTCACAGTACTGAAACACACCTGTTCACAGTACTGAAACACACCTGTTCACAGTACTGAAACACACCTGTTCACAGTACTGAAACACACCTGTTCACAGTACTGAAACACACCTGTTCACAGTACTGAAACACACCTGTTCACAGTACTGAAACACACCTGTTCACAGTACTGAAACACACCTGTTCACAGTACTGAAACACACCTGTTCACAGTACTGAAACACACCTGTTCACAGTACTGAAACACACCTGTTCACAGTACTGAAACACACCTGTTCACAGTACTGAAACACACCTGTTCACAGTACTGAAACACACCTGTTCACAGTACTGAAACACACCTGTTCACAGTACTGAAACACACCTGTTCACAGTACTGAAACACACCTGTTCACAGTACTGAAACACACCTGTTCACAGTACTGAAACACACCTGTTCACAGTACTGAAACACACCTGTTCACAGTACTGAAACACACCTGTTCACAGTACTGAAACACACCTGTTCACAGTACTGAAACACACCTGTTCACAGTACTGAAACACACCTGTTCACAGTACTGAAACACACCTGTTCACACTACTGAAACACACCTGTTCACAGTACTGAAACACACCTGTTCACAGTACTGAAACACACCTGTTCACAGTACTGAAACACACCTGTTCACAGTACTGAAACACACCTGTTCACAGTACTGAAACACACCTGTTCACAGTACTGAAACACACCTGTTCACAGTACTGAAACACACCTGTTCACAGTACTGAAACACACCTGTTCACAGTACTGAAACACACCTGTTCACAGTACTGAAACACACCTGTTCACAGTACTGAAACACACCTGTTCACAGTACTGAAACACACCTGTTCACAGTACTGAAACACACCTGTTCACAGTACTGAAACACACCTGTTCACAGTACTGAAACACACCTGTTCACAGTACTGAAACACACCTGTTCACAGTACTGAAACACACCTGTTCACAGTACTGAAACACACCTGTTCACAGTACTGAAACACACCTGTTCACAGTACTGAAACACACCTGTTCACAGTACTGAAACACACCTGTTCACAGTACTGAAACACACCTGTTCACAGTACTGAAACACACCTGTTCACAGTACTGAAACACACCTGTTCACAGTACTGAAACACACCTGTTCACAGTACTGAAACACACCTGTTCACAGTACTGAAACACACCTGTTCACAGTACTGAAACACACCTGTTCACAGTACTGAAACACACCTGTTCACAGTACTGAAACACACCTGTTCACAGTACTGAAACACACCTGTTCACAGTACTGAAACACACCTGTTCACAGTACTGAAACACACCTGTTCACAGTACTGAAACACACCTGTTCACAGTACTGAAACACACCTGTTCACAGTACTGAAACACACCTGTTCACAGTACTGAAACACACCTGTTCACAGTACTGAAACACACCTGTTCACAGTACTGAAACACACCTGTTCACAGTACTGAAACACACCTGTTCACAGTACTGAAACACACCTGTTCACAGTACTGAAACACACCTGTTCACAGTACTGAAACACACCTGTTCACAGTACTGAAACACACCTGTTCACAGTACTGAAACACACCTGTTCACAGTACTGAAACACACCTGTTCACAGTACTGAAACACACCTGTTCACAGTACTGAAACACACCTGTTCACAGTACTGAAACACACCTGTTCACAGTACTGAAACACACCTGTTCACAGTACTGAAACACACCTGTTCACAGTACTGAAACACACCTGTTCACAGTACTGAAACACACCTGTTCACAGTACTGAAACACACCTGTTCACAGTACTGAAACACACCTGTTCACAGTACTGAAACACACCTGTTCACAGTACTGAAACACACCTGTTCACAGTACTGAAACACACCTGTTCACAGTACTGAAACACACCTGTTCACACTACTGAAACAAATCTGGTCACACTACTGAAACAAATCTGGTCACACTACTGAAACACACCTGGTCACCGTACTGAAACACACCTGGTCACCGTACTGAAACACACCTGTTCACACTACTGAAACACAGAACTTCAAATAGACAGATGTTTCTTCTCTTCCAGCTGTGATCACCTCCATCACATGGAGACGGGTCATTTATCTCCTGCCTCCTACTCTTCTGATGACACCATGAAGACGCGCTCAGATTACTCCCCCTCCAGCTCTGGTGAGTGGACGCCACACTTCTCACAGTTTGACGGAGCTTTGCTCTAAAATTAAATATATATATATATATTTTTTTTTTACGTCCTCCTGCAGAAAGTCACTACTTCTGCAAAGGATGTGACTCAAAGTTCACAGAGGAGGAGTCTCTGAAGGAGCACGTGGTTCAGGTCCACGGTGACAAACCGTACAAGTGTGACTGCTGCCAGGCCGCCTTCCGCTACAAGGGCAACCTGGCCAGCCACAAAACGGTCCACACCGGTGAGTCTAGGCTCCGCCTCCTCCGTCACACGACGTCATCTGAGCTGCTTTTCCACTCCATTCTGCTTTGTCAACTTCCAGGTGCGAAGCCGTACCGCTGCAACATCTGCGGCGCCCAGTTCAACCGCCCGGCCAACCTGAAGACCCACGCCCGGATCCACTCTGGAGAAAAGCCGTACAAGTGCGAGACGTGCGGCTCCAGATTTGTCCAGGTACCAGATAGGGCTGCGAATCTCAGTGTCTGGAGAATCGATTCGATTCCGGTTTTTGGTGTCACCATTCGATTCAGAAACGATTTTTCTAATAAAATGTTCATAAATTGTTCATAAATTTAGTTTCAGTTTTGTAACTGACAAGCTGAAAAGAATAAACAACAATGTAAACAAATGGAACATTTATTTCAAACAATATTTTTAAACTGAAAACGTTAAACAACAATGTAAACAAATGGAACATTTATTTAAAACAATAATTTTAAACTGAGAATATTAAACAACAATGTAAACAAATGGAACATTTATTTCAAACAATAATTTTTGGTTCCTTATTGCATCAAATTGTTTGCATCGTTTGATATTTATACCAAAAATAGCAACAAACTATACAGGAATGCATTAAATTCTGTAAGTTAAATTACCAGTATTAGGTTAGTTGCCTGGATTTCTCTAAAACAACAAAATAAAAATAAAAATCTAGGAACAAATAATTCATCCATCCATCATCTTTACCCACTTCTTCCTTTTCGTCTCTGGGATCACTGGTGTCCATGTCCAGCCATCACATCATGTGTGAGAGACGGGGGACAACTGGACAGGTCTCCAGTCCATCACAAACAAATAATTCAAAATATATAAATATAAATGTAAACAGACTTCAGCCTACCATAGTGAACTCAAAATAATATAGACTTCAGTAAAAAAATAATAATAATAATTTTGGGGCTTTTCGAATCGATTCTGAATCTCCAGGACTAGATTATTTTAAAAATTGATTTAGCCATACGTCTCAGCGGCGCCGCTGCGTCGGGTTTTAATATTTGTGCTGTCCTCCAGGTGGCCCACCTTCGTGCTCACGTGCTGATCCACACCGGAGAGAAACCGTACCCCTGTGAGATCTGCGGGACGCACTTCCGCCATCTTCAGACGCTCAAGAGCCACATGCGCATCCACACGGGAGAGAAGCCTTATCACGTGAGCTGCTGCTCCCCCACGCCTTGTGCACTGACGTGTGATGGTTTGAGTCTGAAACGTTTGTCTCGTCTGCAGTGTGAGAAGTGCGACCTCCACTTCAGACACAAGAGTCAGCTCCGGCTCCACCTGCGACAGAAGCACGGCGCCGTCACCAACACCAAGGCCCAGTACCGCAGGTCTCCCAGCAGCACCACTGCAGGACTGCTGGACGCCTGCTGAGCTCGCTGCACTGCACATCTGTTTGATTCAGTTTTTAACCGAACACTGACAAACGGTACACGTCGGCCTCGTAAGTGATGCTCATGACTTCGTGTCAGCTCCGTGGCGTTCAAATGGCAGAATGTACGTTTTGATTGTGAACACGAGCAGGAATCCTCTTATTTTGGGAAGTCTTGTGACGGAACGTCTGCATCGAGGCGGCCCTCACGTTGAGATTCATGGTTACTCTTTAGCTTCAGTTACTGCTATAGATTTGCCCGGCAATGTGGTCTTGCGCAGTCATATGCAGTTTTTTTTTAAATGTAAATAAGATAATATATATATTTTTCAGATTGCCGTCAAGAGTATAAATGTATTTACGTTTGGTTCGTTTCTTGTTCTTTTCTCACACGCAGTAGTCTCACGAAGTTTGTGTTTTGCCGCGTCGTAGTTTGCGGTACGCGTTGTAATATTCAGATTTGTACCGGACAGCAGTTTATTGTACATATCGTGTTGTCAATCGTTTTACCGTTGATGTTTTGCACACGACCATGATGCTGTTATCTGTGTACGCTCATGCAGTTCAACTGAAACGTTTCCACTTAAAAAATGTTCTCGACAGCATGTAAAGCCCATTCCCAGCACTTTTTGTATTTTTATTTATATTTGTACATTTCCTGTGCTTTCTTCCTCTCTGGTGCAGCAGTAATCTGTTTCCCCAGCTGGGAACGTTCTTTCTTGAATCATGCTTCACGTTACTTATCACATTTAACGTGCCTTACATTGAACTTTTCTATCGGCTATTTTCCCCAGACTGACAATTAATACATTTTAATTGTGACCATTTGATTGCCTCCGTAGTCACCAACTGCTTGCATGTGTCCTGCGTTGGTACTTGGTCCTGTTGTACAGTAATGTGAGCATTTAACGGTACTATTGGTTTCAAAGCAGACACCAGGCATCAAGCTAAAAACACTCAGGAATATGTAAGCAAATGTCTTTGTAATGGCAGATCCAATATATATATATAATATATATTTATGTAAATGAAAATAAAATGTGTATTGTGAAGCACATAATGTATCACTTGTTCATATTTTCCAGAGAATCTGTTTAATCATGTTTCATCATATTTGACTAAACTAGAGTAAGAATGATTACATTCCATAATGACAAACCACATGCATACACACACACACACACACACACACACACTGTTCGGCCATTTTGAAGTGGAGGTTCTATGGTGAGTATATGCAGAAGCAGTATCTTACCTGTTATCTGGCAGAACAGTTACGAGCAACATGAGCTATGGGGTAGGCCTTTCACGCCAAATAATAATAAATTGTGAATAAATCTCACAGTTAATAGTTGAGTAAATGTCCTCACAATAATAAAACTTGTATTTTAGCTTTAAGGGTTTAAACAATTTTATGGGACACAGATTTATCAAATCATTTGTTTCTTTTACAAGCTATCAATTTTGTTCATGTTTTTACAGATGTGTTGGTACTCATGCTTTTCATTCTGTTAACTTAAATAAGTTTCTTTGGATTTTCAAGAGTTTTGGCTGTTATTTTGCTCGAGTCACTGTGCAGGAATGTTCAATGAGAAATTGTTTAAAATCTCATTTCAATATTTATTACAAATGTGAAATTAGACCGTGTGAATTATTAAAGAAAAGTTGTTGACAGAAAATGTTTTGTGTTCGACATCAATAATGCAAATATCGAAAAACCACAAGCAACAATATCTTATTTAATTTATTTCTCTTCTTATTCTCTTACATGTAAATACACTTTATCTTCACCTTATTTCCTTTTAGTCAGAATCAGTGGCGCTTGCACTGTTTAAAGACGCGTAGATCAAGGTCCAGTTGATTCAAATTGGCTAAATTGGCTTTTTTACAATCTGTTGTTTTGAGATTGCTTTAAAACAGGAAATACAAATATTTGAAATACCACACTTTCCTCTTTTCAGCGTCATCCAATAAGTTCTGAGTGGTTGATCATCTGAAGGCATTCACAACAAGGAAAACACTGAAACTTAGGAAGCCCTGCTTAAAAATAAATAGAAATAATTCAGAACTATAATGCTGAGTTCATGCAGGGCGCCTACATGTTTGTAGTTTTAGGTACTGTATCAATACTATAAACACATTGAATTATAAAATGGTAAATTCAAACCTTAAATATAAATAAAATGTCTGAATGAACTGAATTGAGTTCTTTGCTCGGTTTGAGGCAAGTAACAGCACACCTGCACATAAACTCCCCCCCTCTCCTGATGGCCAGGTGCTGGCGCTGTCCTCAGACAGCGTAAGGCGATCATTTATCAAGATTAACGCCCGGAAGGCCTCTGGTCCTGACAACATACCTGGTCGTGTGCTGAAGGACTGTGCAGGGGAACTCGCAGCGGTCTTCACGGACATCTTTAACATCTCACTGAGCCAGGCCATCGTCCCCACCTGTTTCAAAGCCACCACCATCATCCCTGTCCCAAAGAAGGCAACGCCCGCATGCCTCAATGACTATCGCCCAGTAGCACTCACCCCCATCCTGATGAAGTGCTTTGAACGGCTAGTCATGAAAAGCATCACATCTGTCCTCCCTGCCTCCCTGGATCCCTTCCAATTTGCATACCGACCTAATCGCTCAACCGACGATGCCATCTCCTCTGCCCTCCACACAGCTCTCACACATCTGGACACGAAGGACTCTTATGTTAGAATGCTGTTCATTGACTTCAGCTCGGCATTCAACACCATCATCCCCCAACAGCTCATCCTTAAACTGGACAGTCTGGGGCTGAACACCTCAATGTGTAACTGGCTGCTAGACTTCCTGACCGGGAGACCACAGGCAGTACGGGTCGGAGTAACACATCTAGCACCATCACATTGAACACAGAGGCCCCACAAGGATGTGTGCTGAGCCCCCTTCTATTCACCCTGCTAACACACAACTGCACACCATCGTACAGCTCCAACCAGTGGTGTAGTCTACGTGATACTCGGGTATATGGAGTATACCCACTAGAAAAACTTAAGAATTTCAGTATACCCACTTAAAAGTGCCCAATGGTACATGACATACCATTAGGTACATGTCATTGATACGTTAAACGACAGTTAAACACTTCTGTAACAATCTATTGGTGTGCAGTGCTTTTCTTTGATACTGTTTTATAAATTATATAACATGTTTTTAATACAAAGCCAGCTGTTGTACAAAGTTTGTTGTTCATTTATTCAAATATAAGCATCAGAGAAATTTGGAACTGTTCAATATGCTTAAAATCAAAATAAATTGACGGTTACACTTTACTAACCAGTGTACTTTGGTTTCTAAGCACGGTATGCCCACTACAAAAATGTAGACTACACCACTGGCTCCAACCACTTCATCAAGTTTGCGGATGACAACAGTGGTAGGTCTCATCAGCAACAACGATGAGACGGACTACAGGAACGAGGTGAGCCGCCTGGCCTTGTGGTGCGGACACAACAATCTCACTCTCAACGTGGAGAAGACAAAGGAGATTGTCGTGGACTTCAGGAAGAGGGATGCACAACATGCCCCTCTGACCATCAACAGCACCGCAGTGGAGAGAGTGGACAGCACCAAGTTCCTGGGAGTGCACGTCTCAAAGGACCTGTCCTGGAGCAGGAACACTGCAGCACTGGCCAAGAAGGCTCACCAGCGCCTCTACTTTCTCCGCAAGCTGAAAAGGGCTGGAGCTTCAACCCCCATCATGTGCACCTTCTACAGGGGTGCCATAGAAAGTGTCCTGACCAGCTGCATCACTGTGTGGTTTGGTGCATGTACTGCATCCTGCCGCAAGAGCCTCCAGCGCATCGTGAGAGCAGCTGAGAAGATCGTCGGCACCTCCTTCCCCTCACTGCAGGACTTACACAGCAACCGCCTCACTCGGAAAGCCCTCTGCATGGCAGGTGATCCCACACACCCACTACACAGCTGCTTCAGACTGCTGCCATCAGGGAGGAGACTGAGGAGTCTCCAGGCTCGAACCAGCAGACTGAGAGACAGCTCTGTTCATCAGGCAGTCAGGATGCTAAACACTCTGCCTGCTCTGCCTCCCCTCCCATTTGAACTGCCTTAACACAAAAAACTTTCTCACACATTACCACTCAACACAAAGTTTTTAACACTGGACCCTGTGTCATCAAACGGGTTATTCACTAAACTCTCGGTCATGTGCTCATTCAGTTTGCACTACTTCTCATATTTGCACTAATGTTTGTATTACATTACTGCCTATAGTCATACTACTGTTTACATTCACTGTTTACATTTATTACTACTGTTTACATTTATTACTACTGTTTACATTTACACTACTTTTATATCTACACTACTGCTGATACATATACAGTATTCTCTGACCAGCCTTATTTAAGGATGCCCAATGTGCCTTACTGCATATGCCACTTTGCCTCTATACCAACATCAACTACTACCTCATACATATACTGTGTACATTAACTCATATGCTGCTTTGCCACTCTTTGCAAATGTCAATGCTAGAACCTTCAGTTTATTTTATAGATATACTTTTTATACTTTTTTATACTACTATGCAAAATCTCAGGACAGTATTACACTTTTGTTATTTCAATCAATCAATCAATCAATCAATCAATTTATTCACTCGATTAAAAAAAATCATCAGTTTACAAACACAGTCTCTGACAAAACATATTTACACGAGTGAAGAGGGAGCAGGAAGAAGAAAATCTTGTATAGACCTGCCCCCTTTCTCAATAATTACAAAAATGTCATGGCCGTAAACATTAAATTAACAAAACAAGTTGCAAACAATATCTAAACAATAACATACATAACAATATATCACTCTTCCCATTAACAACTCAAAAGTGTATAAGAGTTAATCATTCTTTTTTTATAAAGTTTCTTGAATTGGTTTATTGTAGAGCAATTTTTAAACTCCTCATCCAAACTGTTCCATAGTTTTACTCCATGCACCGAAATGCACATTTGTTTTAAAGTAGTACGCACAGTTTTACTTTTGAAATCATACTGCCTTCTGTTAGTTCTTTCACAAGAGCTCAAGACAAAGAACTTTTGTAAATTAAATGGCAATAATCTCTTTCTAGCTTTAAACATTATCAATAACATTTTTAAATTAACCAGATCCTTTAGTTTCAAGATATTTGATTGAATAAACAATTTATTTGTATGTTCTCTGGTGTCCACTTTATAAATAATTCTCATAACTTTCTTTTGTATGACAGATAACGGTTTAGTGTTGGTTTTATATGTGTTGCCCCATACCTCTATACAGTATGTCAGATATGGAACAACAAATGAATAATATAATGTCTGTAGTGTTGACAGCTCTAAAACATGTTTTACTTTATTTAGAAGTCCAATACTTTTGCATAGTTTTAATTTTATGTATTTTATATGAGATTTCCAGTTAAGTTTATGATCCAAAACAACCCCTAAAAATTTAACTTCATGTACTCGTTCAACTTGATTATCATCTATAGACATTATAATAGAATCATCTATTTTTCTATTACCAAAAATCATGAATTTTGTTTTATTCCAGTTTATTGATAATTTGTTGTATTTAAACCACTCATTAAGTTTAGACATCTCACAAGTCATACATTCTATAATGGTTTTTAAGTCATTCCCAGAACAAAATAAATTTGTATCATCTGCGAACAGGATGATTTGTAACTTTTTAGACACTTCACAAATGTCATTGATATACAAAAGAAAAAGCTTTGGTCCTAGCACTGAACCTTGGGGGACTCCACATTTTATATTTTGAAGATCTGATTTTACATTTCCTAGCTGTACAAATTGTTTTCGGTTAGTCAAATAACTACTCAACCAGTTATGAACTATCCCTCTTATCCCATAATCTTGCAACTTGGAAAGCAATAAAGTGTGGTCGATTGTATCAAAGGCTTTTCTTAAATCAATGAACATCCCCACTGTATATTGTTTCCTTTCAATTGCTTCTGTAATTTCTTCATTTAGTTCTAACAATGCAAGGGATGTTGATTTATTTGATCTAAAGCCATATTGACTCTCACTCAATAAGTTATTCTTTTCAATATAACCATCCAATTTCTGGACAAACCATTTTTCAAGCACTTTAGAAAACTGGGGGAGCACTGAGATCGGTCTATAATTGTCAAAACTATGTCTATCACCATTTTTAAATATTGGAATAACTTTTGCTAATTTCATTTTTTCTGGAAATAAACCACTCTGGACGGACAAATTACAAATATAAGTAAATGGTTTAATAATAAAGTCAATAGTTTTTTTTATAATCATCATATCAATTCCATCACTATCAACAGATGTTTTAGTTTTGCTTTTCCTTACTATATTTAAAATTTCATGTTCACTTATATCTCCAAGAAACATTGACTGTGAAATTCTACTACCACCCTGCCTACCCTGAATATCATTTGTCTTAATGGAAGAAGCCAAACTTGGCCCTATATTTACAAAGAAGGAATTAAATTCATTCACCACTTTCTTTTTTTCAGTCAAGGTTGTTTCTCCCTTGAAAAACTGTTTTTCAAGACAATGAGTATAATTAGGTCTTACAATACTATTCAAAATGTTCCACGTTCTTTTCATATTGCCACTGCTCTCTCGAAACTTTAAATTGTAGTAATCTTTCTTAGCTTGTCTTAATAATGTTGTCAATTTGTTTTTATACGCCTTGTATTTCATCTCTTTAAGTTTAGTTGGAAATCTGACAAAATCTCTATATAACTTATTTTTCTTCTTACAAGATTTTAACAGTCCCTTGGTCATCCAGGGTTTTGCATTGACATTTTTATTTTTGTGACACACTAGTATTGGGCAATTTTTGTCATATAATGATTTATAAACTTGCAAAAAAAATTCATATGCCACATTCACATCCTTCACATATACTCCACTCCAGTTTTCCTTTAACAGATCATTACAGAATTTCTTTATTGTTTCATCAGATCTGACTCTAACCTGCCTTATTTCATCAACTTTACTAGTTTTTTTAATTTTGCTATCATGAACTATGAATATAGGTAAATGATCACTTATGTCACTTATGAGTACCCCACTGTAAATAGCCTTTCCAATTTCATTAGTAAAAATATTATCAATTAATGTTGCAGTAGTGCTAGTGATTCTGGTAGGTTGAGTAATCACTGGATATAAACTTCTACTGGACATTGCATCAACAAAATCTGTGGTCATTTTGTGCTCTCCTTGTTTTAATAGATCAATATTGAAATCTCCACATAGTAACCAGGTTTTCCTATCATTTAGTCCATCCAGGAGATTTTCACATCTTTCTCTAAAATATTCTATATTAGAGCCTGGTGTTCTATATATACAAGCTACAATAATGTTCCTTGTTTTCTCCATCTCTATTTCAACAGTAACACATTCCATCACATCATCCAAGGCAAATGACATACATTCTAATTTTTCACATCTCAAGGAACAATGAACATACAGTGCAACACCGCCACCTTTGTTCTTCACTCGATTTGTATAAAACAGATTGTACCCTTCCATATCAAAATCTGTAGATTTTTCATTTAACCAAGTTTCAGATAAAGCTATTACTTGATAGTGATTTTTAAATGTTTTCAGATATTCATTAATCTTGTCAAAATTAGCATGAAGACTTCTGCAGTTAAAATGAATAAGTGAAAAATTATCAGAGTCCACAGAAAGATTCAGTTGTTCTTCTGTATAATATTTACAATTGTTAGTTTTATGCTTATGTTCATTAAATGTTTAGTGTTTTCGTGTTGGTGTAAATTTTCATACTTTTATACTAACTCAGGACAGTGTTACACTTTTACTATTTTATGTTTTTTAAATGTTTCAGTTCTCTCAATTTACCGATCGATCTACGTTCCCACCCTCATCTATGGTCATGAGCTTTGGGTTATGACCGAAAGAACAAGATCTCGGATACAAGCGGCTGAAATGAGTTTTCTCCGCAGGGTGGCTGGACTCTCCCTTAGAGATAGGGTGAGAAGCTCAGTCATCCGGGAGGGACTCGGAGTAGAGCCGCTGCTTCTCCACATCGAGAGGAGCCAGTTGAGGTGGCTCGGGCATCTGGTTAGGATGCCTCCTGGACGCCTCCCTGGTGAGGTGTTCCGGGCATGTCCCACCGGGAGGAGACCCAGAGGAAGACCCAGGACGCGCTGGAGGGACTATGTTTCTCGGCTGGCCTGGGAACGCCTTGGGATTCCCCCGGAGGAGCTGCTCCAAGTGGCTGGGGAGAGGGAAGTCTGGGCCTCCCTACTTAGGCTGCTACCCCCGCGACCCGACCCCGGATAAGCGGAAGAAGATGGATGGATAAATGTTTCAGTGTTTTAGTGTTTAGATGGTTACTGTTGCACCGAGGGACAGAGAGAAACGCAATTTCAATCCTGTGTATGTCCTGTACATATTGCAGTTCTGACAATAAAGTTGACTTTGACTTAAATGAATACCAACAACTGGAAAAGGCATTCAAATATACCAAATGTCTTTTCTGGTAAACATTTCTATGTACTATTAAAACACAGTTAAATGTGTTTATTTTCTTTACCCAGTTTTTCTTGCCGGGTCTCGGGGAGCTGGTGCACATCTGCAGCAGTCACTGGTGCACATCTGCAGCAGTCACTGGTGCACATCTGCAGCAGTGTGAGCACACCTGGACAGGTCACAAGTCCACACTCATTACTAAAAAGGACAGTTCAATGGTGCCATGCGTCCCCTGCTGGCTAAATTGTTACTTTGCTAAATGCTGGAATAAACGTTTATCTTTTTTTTTGTGTGTGTGTATTGTTTGGTTTTATCTTGTGGGTTTATTGTATATAATTCTGTACATCACTGAGCTGCTTTTAACATGAATGGTGATTTATAAATAAAACCGATCGAGTGATAAAAGCTTCTCTCCACTGGCTCCGTTAAATTCAGAATGAATTTAAAATCTTACTTCAAACCTACAAAGCCCTCAACAACCTAGCTCCATCTTATATTCTAGATCTTTTTGCTCCATATTTTCCCAATAGGGCACTTCATCCTCAGACTGCAGGTTTCCTTGTAGTTCCTAAAGCAGAATATCAGGCAGATCTTTCAGTTCTCAGGCTCCTCTCTTGTGGAACCAACTTCCAGTTTGAGAGACTGACACATTGTCCAGTTTGAAGACTGGGATTAAGACTTTCCTTTTTGATAGATCCTAGTCAGGGTCGGCTTGGAATTCCTGATACATCCCTTAGTTATGTTGCTATAGGTATAGACTGCTGGAGGACAAATTTACCTCGTTCCATCAAATGAATACAAATAGTTTTGTATTTGTATCTAATATATACAGTATATTTTTTTCTTTCCTCCTATAGAAAGACCTGCCTCCTGCTCACCTCCATTCTGGTAGTTTCTTCTTCCAGTCCTCTCAAACCCAGCTGGTCGAAGCAGATGGCCACTCGTCCGGAGCCTGGTTCTGCTGGGGGTTTCTTCTTGTTAAAAGGGAGGTTTTCCTTTCCACTGTTGCTTTGGTGCTTGCTCAGAATGGGAGACCATGATGAAATGACTCAACACAATCTGCTGCCTTCCTTCCTTAGATACATTTTACTAACTGGCATTTATAATGTACGTGAATGTTTCTGTTCAGGGCCCTGAGACGACTTGTGTTGCAACTTGGTGCTTTATAAATAAACTGAATTAAAACTACACACCGTAAAATACAAAACGGAAATATTAAAATAATTTCAGAAGAGGAAAAAAAAGAAACAGAAAGTGAACTTGTTTTATCTTTTCAGCTTTATGCATTCTCCTTTAAGAGCATACATTTTACAAAACACTCGTTTTCATCCACATCATCGTAAGTTGGCCAAGAATGAAGCAAATCAAATGTTCTAGTGTCAAATATCGATTTTGACATGTATCCCAGAAATATACCTGATGCGTCTTGTGTCCATCAAACAGAAAGCAAGAGGTTTCATTCATTTCATTGAGATGCAGAGATAGTTATTGTCTGCTCAGTCCTTCTCACCAGGTCACACATGCAACCATTTGGTCTGAAGGTCAATCAGTGCTTCTTCTGACATGATGATGCTCTGATGACATTAAAATGTTTTGTAGTCTCTGACAGAGAGCCTCTCTAAGCCAGCGATTCACTTCAAACTGAAGCTTTAGACCAAAACTGAGCTTTGAGCTCCACTGAACAAAAACAAGGTGATGATGAGGAGCTGCTGGGCATCTCTTCCTCCCACTCATACGTGTCACGTACACACTCGGTGTCGCATTTACACAAACCATAGTAACCGAACGTAACCAAACATAAAACCACATAACTACGGACATATAAACCCAATCAAGTAGAATTGCGGTTGGAAAAATAAAATAATAAAATCAAAGTAAAACAAAAATGAATGTTGCTGCTGGCAGTTTGGAGAAACCCAAGCTTCTTTTTCTAGGACGGCTTTCACTTTTTCAGAAAACCTGCAAGAGAACCAGAAATTAGTTTCTTCACACTTGAAGGACTTTAACAAAAACTGCATTAAACTTTAATTAGCATAAAATACATTTAGTTGGTTGCAAACATATTCAAACCCCTGGTGTGTTTTTTTCTCTCTGTTTTGCTGCTGCACAACTTGAAATTTAAATTGATGTTAAACTTAGACAAAAAACTACAGAAAGAATAAAATGTATAAAACTACAAAGTGCTGTGTGCATATGTTGTTGAAGATCCACTATCTTTTTTTTCCTTTCCTTTTATAGATGGCCTCCCCTCTCACCTTACAGCCATCCTCTCACACCGATATGAATTATTATTATTTTTTTGAATATGTGATAATATATGAATGTATATGTATGAATGTACCGTATATGTATGTACTGTATACTTTATTTATATTTGTAGGTATGGGTATGTTTATTTATAGAAATCTACTGCAATGTCATGAATATTATTAGTCTTTATGCATGTATGTTTCGTTGCTGTGTTCTGTCATGTGCTTTGCAGGATTGCGGACGGAGGTTGGGTGTGTTTGCCTTGTGCTCTTTTTGTGGATAATTGTTGTTTTGTTGTCTTACATTCTATCTTTCCTTTCTCTCTATTAAAAAAAAAAAAAAGATCCACTAACATCTTAATGTCCATAATAAATACTTGTTCTGATTGACCCAACAAACAACAACAGATTATTGCCTCCAAGTAGTAAGGTCTACCACCGAGTATAAGACATCATGAAGACCAAGGAACACTCCAAACAGAGAAAGTTGTGTAAAAGAATAGATCAGGGTTAGGTTAGAAAAAGATCATAGAACAGTCCACAAAGCTCCATTAAACCCAGGATTCAAAAGCAGCGCACCACCGTCCCCCCATCACTGAGGGATTTGAACAGTGAATGTTTGTAGTTTTCATGGGCAGCATGGTGGATCATGGTGGTAGAGCGACTGCCACTGAGCTACCACAGCCCTCTGTGTGGAGCAGAGAGCTGCTATCTAGGGCGCCGGGGAGAGCAGATGGTGTGGGTTAAGGGTCTTGCTCAATGGCCCAGGGTCAAATGAAGGTGGAGGCAGGTGCTTGACCCAGCCCTCCTACATTTTGATGTGAATCTGGAGAGTCGAACTGGCAACCACAGGCTCGTCTTCTCTAACCTCTGCGCCACCACTCCCTTATTTGAACTCTTTATTTCTTGTCTTTTTGATGATTATGTCTTACAAACAAAGAAAAACAAACTTCAGTGCTTCAGAAAGTTTGAATATTCCACCGCCAGCTTCACCAAACCATCACCGACTGTGGAAACTTCACTCTGGACTTCAAGCAACATGGATTCTGTTTCTCTCCGCTCTTCCTCCACACTCTGGGACCTTGATTTCCAAATGAAGAGAAAATTAACTTTCATCTGAAAAGAGGACATTGGACCACTGAGTAACAGTCCAGCTCTTTTTGTCCTCAGCAGGTAAGATGATTCTGATGTCGTCTCTGGTTCAGGAGTGGCTCGACGCGAGGAATGAGACGTTTGTAGCTCATGTCTGGGAGTTAATCAGCTGATCAGGGTGTGACTCCTGGAGTTTTCATCCATCCCTCATCACACTACAAACATTACCCCCAGACTGAAGCATGACGATGGCAGCATCATGTTGTGTGGCCGTTTTCCATCAGCAGGGATGAGGGAACTGGTCAGAGCTAATGGTAAAATGGACAGAGCGCAATACAAAGACATTCTGAAAGACTGACCTCTGACCCGTCTCAAAACACTGGAAGACTAATTTGTTTTGCGACCCTAATCACAGCAGCGAAGCTACATTCCACGAGTTGAAGAAGAAACAACAAAAGGTCCAGGCTGAGAATCTCTGGTTTAAATTAAAGCTTGTTGGGCACAAGGAGCACCTGTCCACCCTGAAGGAGCTGCAGCAGTTAGAACGGACGAGAACTGCACCGCTCCGATGGACCAAGACCGTGGACACAAACCTGAAGAGACCTGATGTCTGATGCATGCAGTGTTTCTATAACAGCATCGACTTCATGGGGGTGAATACATTATTAAAAAACATTTTTAATGTGGAATAATGTGGATTATTTTGTGTGGATCTGTTACTTATAAAATTGAATTCATTTAAATTTCAGGCTTAAAAGCCGTTAAAAACAAGAGAGAATCCAGAGGGATGAATACTTTTGCAATCCACTGTACGCTCTGAATGTTGTGAACATCTGAAGAAACTCACCTTCTTTGTCTAGAAGGGTTTTAACATCAGCAAACACCTGGAAGAAGAGGACACAACGTAAACTTGTTTTCAAAATGAAACCCATTTAAAACATGAGCTTTTCCTTTTCTGTTTGTATTCCTAAAGTTTTCTGTACTTTGGATTACTCTACATACAGCACTTTATAGTGTTTTATTCGGGGGCATGCATCTGATTGCTTTTAATCATATTTTAACAACTTGTTTGCTGCGATGCTGAAAATAAAGTGACAACAATCAGACAAATGTATCTTTTTTGCAGCCTAGCCTGTTAGCGTTTATTACATGTTCTACCTCTCTTTCCTAAAAACAACAGATAGTGGTAGAAGCAGGTGCCTTTATTCTTACCTCGTCTACAGAACGAGAAGCGTCTACGGTGTGCACCTTCCCAAGTTTCTCGTAGAGTTCGATGATTGGTCGCGTGGACTGCAGGTAGGTTTGGATTCTGCGTACAGGAGAAACACAGCTGGTTATGGAGGTCAAACCACACAGGGGACTTGAAGGAGACACAAATTAGGTCAAAACACATGTGCAGGTATCCAGCAGCCAGAGAAATGGGTCAGAGGAATCTACACGGACATGTTTCAAGTACACAAAGACTACAACACTTTAAGGTCGTGTTCATTCCTTGATGGGATGCAAGAAAGGCTGAGATGATTTGATGAGAAACTAAGGAGTTTCGGTCAAACCTTAAAAATAACTTCATGTGTGACATCTCATGAAGCATCATGAGATGTCACGCTCACAATATGTGTTTGAAACTATTCTCAGCTACTACCACATCTAATTTTAGCTCAATGTCTGTATAACTGATTGTTATTTTTGTGTTTATTAGCCGTGGGGACCATCTTGAATTTAATGACTTCAGAATGTTATCAGGTGTAGATATACATCCAATAATTTACCTTTTGAAAGTTTAGATAAGATCCGTCCAGTGGTCTATGAGGTATTTTGCTAACAAATTGACAGGACTGACTCCAACAGCCAACGCTAAAATTTTAAGCAAAGATCTTACGTAATGAATACTTGGGAGTACATGTTGTGAATGACTCACGGTTACAACCCCATAATCTTAGCTCAATACTTGAAAAGCTGCTTCAATTATAGCAATTTTTATCTTTTCTTAAGTGAGTAGGCTCTGGCGGCCATCTTAAATTAGTGTTGGCTCCTAAGGTTAATCAGTTCAAGCTTTATAGCCACTGACTGTGCTGCTGTTCGGTGTATTATTTTTACACTAACTAGTGTTGAACGAGTACATAATTTTAAAACTTGACATTAACATAAAAAACCTCGAGTAGAACTCGAGTAGTCGATGACGTCATAGGATCTTAAGATGCAAAAAATAATAATAAATAAAATTGCATAAAAACGTCATTATTTACACACAAAAAAAGACTACCAAAACATTGGGAGCATATATTATGCTCCTATAATTTATCATACTGCAGATAAGTCACAGGAAAAACAAAACTATTAGTTATTATTATTAAACTGCAAAATTGAAAGAAACATTAGGCACGTCAAAAACGAAACTTAAAAACAGTGGCCCTCATGCACGAACCGTTCGTACGCACAGATTTGTTCTTAAACTGTGCGTACGAGTGATTTAGGATCATTTGTGGCATTCAACAATGTTTTCGTATCCTAGGATTTTTTTCAGATACGAACAAAATTTACGAGTGGTCCGGACCTGTCGTAAATTTACGAGGAGTCGGTCCGCTGTTATCCAGACGGACTTCCTTCACTAATAACTTCATATTTTGTTACTCAGAAAGTATTCTGAGTTTAAAAAGAATTAAATGCAACGACACAAATTTGTTAAATTAAAAGAAGCGGCTTCAACCCCCCCCGCGCCACTCATGTCGACCACCTCCTGTCATGTTGGCATGCTGCGCACCTCCTGCCACCACCTCCTGTCATGTTGGCACGCTGCGCACCTCCTGCCACCACCTCCTGTCATGTTGGCACGCTGCGCACCTCCTGCCACCACCTCCTGTCATGTTGGCACGCTGCGCACCTCCTGCCACCACCTCCTGTCATGTTGGCACGCTGCGCACCTCCTGCCACCACCTCCTGTCATGTTGGCACGCTGCGCACCTCCTGCCACCACCTCCTGTCATGTTGGCACGCTGCGCACCTCCTGCCACCACCTCCTGTCATGTTGGCACGCTGCGCACCTCCTGCCACCACCTCCTGTCATGTTGGCACGCTGCGCACCTCCTGCCACCACCTCCTGTCATGTTGGCACGCTGCGCACCTCCTGCCACCACCTCCTGTCATGTTGGCACGCTGCGCACCTCCTGCCACCACCTCCTGTCATGTTGGCACGCTGCGCACCTCCTGCCACCACCTCCTGTCATGTTGGCACGCTGCGCACCTCCTGCCACCACCTCCTGTCATGTTGGCACGCTGCGCACCTCCTGCCACCACCTCCTGTCATGTTGGCACGCTGCGCACCTCCTGCCACCACCTCCTGTCATGTTGGCACGCTGCGCACCTCCTGCCACCACCTCCTGTCATGTTGGCACGCTGCGCACCTCCTGCCACCACCTCCTGTCATGTTGGCACGCTGCGCACCTCCTGCCACCACCTCCTGTCATGTTGGCACGCTGCGCACCTCCTGCCACCACCTCCTGTCATGTTGGCACGCTGCGCACCTCCTGCCACCACCTCCTGTCATGTTGGCACGCTGCGCACCTCCTGCCACCACCTCCTGTCATGTTGGCACGCTGCGCACCTCCTGCCACCACCTCCTGTCATGTTGGCACGCTGCGCACCTCCTGCCACCACCTCCTGTCATGTTGGCACGCTGCGCACCTCCTGCCACCACCTCCTGTCATGTTGGCACGCTGCGCACCTCCTGCCACCACCTCCTGTCATGTTGGCACGCTGCGCACCTCCTGCCACCACCTCCTGTCATGTTGGCACGCTGCGCACCTCCTGCCACCACCTCCTGTCATGTTGGCACGCTGCGCACCTCCTGCCACCACCTCCTGTCATGTTGGCACGCTGCGCACCTCCTGCCACCACCTCCTGTCATGTTGGCACGCTGCGCACCTCCTGCCACCACCTCCTGTCATGTTGGCACGCTGCGCACCTCCTGCCACCACCTCCTGTCATGTTGGCACGCTGCGCACCTCCTGCCACCACCTCCTGTCATGTTGGCACGCTGCGCACCTCCTGCCACCACCTCCTGTCATGTTGGCACGCTGCGCACCTCCTGCCACCACCTCCTGTCATGTTGGCACGCTGCGCACCTCCTGCCACCACCTCCTGTCATGTTGGCACGCTGCGCACCTCCTGCCACCACCTCCTGTCATGTTGGCACGCTGCGCACCTCCTGCCACCACCTCCTGTCATGTTGGCACGCTGCGCACCTCCTGCCACCACCTCCTGTCATGTTGGCACGCTGCGCACCTCCTGCCACCACCTCCTGTCATGTTGGCACGCTGCGCACCTCCTGCCACCACCTCCTGTCATGTTGGCACGCTGCGCACCTCCTGCCACCACCTCCTGTCATGTTGGCACGCTGCGCACCTCCTGCCACCACCTCCTGTCATGTTGGCACGCTGCGCACCTCCTGCCACCACCTCCTGTCATGTTGGCACGCTGCGCACCTCCTGCCACCACCTCCTGTCATGTTGGCACGCTGCGCACCTCCTGCCACCACCTCCTGTCATGTTGGCACGCTGCGCACCTCCTGCCACCACCTCCTGTCATGTTGGCACGCTGCGCACCTCCTGCCACCACCTCCTGTCATGTTGGCACGCTGCGCACCTCCTGCCACCACCTCCTGTCATGTTGGCACGCTGCGCACCTCCTGCCACCACCTCCTGTCATGTTGGCACGCTGCGCACCTCCTGCCACCACCTCCTGTCATGTTGGCACGCTGCGCACCTCCTGCCACCACCTCCTGTCATGTTGGCACGCTGCGCACCTCCTGCCACCACCTCCTGTCATGTTGGCACGCTGCGCACCTCCTGCCACCACCTCCTGTCATGTTGGCACGCTGCGCACCTCTTGCCACCACCTCCTGTCATGTTGGCACGCTGCGCACCTCTTGCCACCACCTCCTGTCATGTTGGCCAACATGACAGGAGGTGGTCAAGGATTGACCACCTCCTGTCACCACCTCCTGTCCGTGCTGCGGCGAGATGTTTTTTTGAAGCCATTTTCAGATCAAACCATTTATTCTTGATTTCTGATACTGTACGACCCACGGGAGAACATGCACTATATTAATATGAAGTTAACTGTAGTTTCGAGACACTTTAAAATGCTTCTGTTCAAAAACACATCCGACACTTGCGGGGGGGGGCGTAGCAGTGCGCGACTGAGAGCAGAACTCCGAACGCGTAAAGTTCTTCTTTTTACTTCTTGAGTTTGAATGAATGGACACTTCCTGCTGTCTGAGGCAGGAAAGTAGCCTTATATGGTGTTTTGAGGGGTGGGGATTATGTAAATGACCTTTCCGCGTGCACGCGCAGCTGTTTAGAACAGGTGGGATTCATCATATTTACGCAACCCATTTACACACGTTTCCTCAGGATAGAAGACTTTGTTGAATCTGACGTGGCATGTTCGTACGAACGCTTCGTACGAACAAAAGTAGGAGAAATTTAGGATAAAAATACGAACATTTTCGTGAATGAGGGCAATTGTTTTTCTAACGAGGACTTGTACTGGAGACAGCATACAAAAACAGGTTCAAGAGCTGCTGAAGAACACCCAAAACCTCACACTCCAGTCCATCTGAAAAACAGCACCCTCTATGGATGCTGGAACAACGGCACCCTCAGTAGGTGTAGGGCTGACAGCACTCTCTGTGAAAACAGGAGACTCAGAAACACATGGGGAGGAGGAGTCAGAATTATTCAATCTACTTATCAAAGACCTAACAGAATGTAAAACGTCTGTGAGGCCAGGAATCTGCAGCAAGTTGGGTGTAGAAGTTATTATTCCTTCCATAAGGGAATACGACTTTAATTTGTAATGTGGGTCCGGGTTTTTGCTAGCAGCTGTGCTCAGTCTGTCCAGCTGTTCGAGTATGGGAATTAATTTGTGTGTAAGTCCTGCATCTGTGGTTGTCGTGTGATCCATCCGTTAAGTAGAATTATTCATTTTGTTTAAGTAGAATTATTCATTTTGTGATGTAGTTTGTGTATTACAGTTAGTAAAATTAAGTAGAATTATTCATTTTGTGATGTAGTTTGAAGGTTATCATTGGTTGAACAAACTGAAATAAGGGGCAGATATAATAAGATTTCATCTTCTTTCTGCTCCCTTCATTTTATCCTACTTGTACAGTATTCTTGTATCTGATGAAACTGTCTTGTATTGTTCTTTTAAAATGAATGAAAAAACATCAAATCAAATCAAATCAGAGCAGGGGCTCAAACGTCTCTCTCTTTGTGTTATTTCTTGTTGGGAGACCATTTTAGGTTCCTCCAATGTCACACACTCCTTGTCGTGTTCGTGTGTGCCCTGAGGCTGAATAGCCGCATGTGTGTGTCCTGTCTGCTCTTCCTCGGAGCAGAGTCCTGTCTGCTCTGCAGAGCAGAGGCTCACGTGGGGGCATCCCGCCCCTTTTGAAAAGCTTCCCGGCTGATCCGACAGCGTGGGAAACGAAGCAGCATGGGAGCCGGGCGAAGACCCGGAAACAGTCCTCCTCTTAGCACGCTGTCTCTTCTGACGGCGACGTGGCTCAGGAACTGGTTCAAAGTATACCTCTGTCTCGGACTCGTCATCAGAGACAGACCACAACGAACAAGCGCGTGAGGGGAAATAGGAAGGAGACTTTTCCTCACCGTCACTGCACTTCCTCCGTTCACGCTCGGCCACGAGAAGTGGGGAAGGAAGAAACTCCAGTCCATGACGGCGGCGAGTCCAGGCGGGTTCGATCTGGAACCCGGCCGCTTTCCGAGCAGACTTCGACATCTGTCTGTCCCGAGTGAAGCCAAACACCTGTTTGCATGGGCTCAATATGAAGGTTGGGTCATTTCTGTCACGTTACGGTGTGTGAGAGAACCCAGTGGGTGCAGACAGGTAGTCACTCGGAGACAGGAGTAGAAAAAAGTCCAAAACGTTTAATCACAAAATCAAAAGCACTGACGTGGCAGTGAACACAAAACTCTAGAGAACTGTAGGTAGAACTGTGGCTTACTCAAAACTGTAGAAGCTGTGGCTTGACTCAATAAACTCTAAACTAGAAAACTGCAGCTCAAACAGTGGCAAGAATACTGGAACTCAAACATGAATAGACGTGCTCACAAACCAAGGAGCTGGACACGACACACCAGGGCAAAACGAACGAATGACCCGACAACTAACAGACTGCCAACAGAGTATATATACACAAAGAAAAGACAGGGAGTAACGACACACACCTGGGAACAATTAACAGAACAAGGCTAACTCTGAAACGTGGAAGGTAAACCAGGGTGACAGAACTCTAGGTTGACCTTATAATAAAACAAACATGTGGACTAAATTAGAAGGGGACCTAAACACATGTAGACTACACCAGAAGGGGACTTACAATAAACATGAAGACTAAACGAGAATAAACATGAAGACTAAACATGAAGACTAAACTAGAAGGGGACCTAAAGGTTTTTTTTTTTCTCTGTTGTTTGTTGTTTAAGGAAATTCTACCAATGCTGTTCATCATTCTTTAGTTTGTAGCAGGTCGCTTTTGTAAATGAGCCATCGAGGCTCAATGAGATTTACCTGACTAAATAAAGGTTGAATGAATGAATGAAAAATATGCAGACTGAACTAGACGGGGACCTAAAATAAACATGAGATATGCAGACTGAACTAGACGGGGACCTAAAATAAACATGAAGACTAAACAAGAATGAACACGAAGACAAGACCATTGAGCCTTTACTTTAGCTAGTCATGACCAATTTGCACATTTGGATATATAATCTTGTATTTCGATTGGACCGCCCCTTTCTTTAGGGATTGCCACAGTGAGTGCACTCCCACAGTTTTTCTTTTCCTATATCAACACGGTATGTCAATTAGCATATGACATAACTTTCTTTTCTTTGGCTATTTGCTTGAATGTGCACTGCATTGCTGTATCTGAACATGGGCATCTCTGTGAGAAACATACTCTTTCAAACTGACAGTTTTTGGCCTTTTAAAACACCTGAACGTAGGCTGCCCAATTAGAATTCTGATCTAAGTTTCAGTCTTCCTTTTCATTTTCAGATATTGTGGATGGTGGGTGGAGTGCAGAGGCAAATTGATCCCAGATTTGATGGAAAAGCTCTCTGTTGCTCAGGGGTATATATCCACTCTGGAAATAGCAATGCTGTTTAGCATTCAAAAAGCAGCTTGTTTTAAGAGACCAGCGTACAAATAACAGAACGGTTCATTTCTATGCCCCAAGGCACTATAAATATACTTTTAACAATCCTACACAAGTGAGAAGGCCTCAGGCATGAAAAACAAGAGATAGTTGTGTCCCCTTCTATTTCCCAGTCATTTTACACATGTAGACTTAAAAAAAAGTTTTGATTTTGTTGGTGTCTTTGTGTCAGTTAAAAAGGCCACAATAAATATTGATGGTCAAAAAGAGTTACGTAAACTTATACCATTTAATGAGTTTTCTGTTTGCTTTCCAGGTATGCTAGTGTATTTATTTTGTTCAAATGCATATGACAGTTGCAACTTGGTTTTTATTTTATGTTCATCTGATGGAATTAAGGCAGTGCTATAAAATGTTAGTCATATATACTTTGTACATTTTAAAAATATATTTAAGATCTTTTGAAGTTTGGTTCTGTGGAAAGTTTATGAGTAAAACAAATCTTACCTGTTGTAGATCATTGAACAACCTCAATTTGGAGACATAGAATCTAATTCTGACTGAAGTGATGAGTTAACAGCTAGTACAAGCATGGATTGATGCTATGTGCTATTTAAGTTCAATTTTGAACTGCAAGCTAACGGCTAATCATTGGATCAAAACTAAGGCAGACTGCTACTGCTAAAGAACTTGCAACGCAAAAATTTCATTGAAGTTTATGCAAATGTTAATTTTTTGCCCTTGACGGTTTTGTGAGTTTCCCAATTATTCCATCAAAAATGTTATGGTAATCCTGCAGGAAATGTTCTATGCTGCTCTGAAAATGATACAGCTAGCTGCTGCTGCACAAAATTTATCATGTAATGCAACACTGACTGTGATGTAGAGATTTATAAAACAACATTGTTTTATAATGGACGCAATAAACTTTGGTATTGGGTGAGCATGGACTAGCTTTGGGCGGCCGTGGCACAGTGGTAATGGCAGTCGACCCCCAATCGGAAGGTTGGAGGTTCAAATCCCACATCCGCCCACCATGTGTCATTGTGTCCCTGGGCAAGACACTTAACCCCAAATCTGGATGGCGCCTTGCAAGGCAGGCTACCACTACCGGTGTATGAATGTCTGAATGAATGGGTGGATGGTTGGTATTGTAAAGCGCTTTGGGGCTCCTCACAGGGCGCTGGAAAGCACTATATAAATAAGCTCCATTTACCATTTAGCCTGTAGCTCTGCAGTTTGATCAAAGGTAATCATTTCTCCAAACTGAGTCCATTCCAAATGCTATTATCTACAAAAAAAAGATTTACTTTTATAATCTTTCTACAGAACCCTGTTTCAAACAATCTATGCAGTTAATGTTTTATCTTTTCATTGATATATGATGAAACCAGAGAAAAATGTCTAAAGACACAAATACACTCACAAAGCTATCTTCTATGTCTAAAATGTAGGATGGTAGATGAGTTTAGTAAAGTCCTGTATCTGACATGTGAGGAGCTTAGAAAGAGGGTTTAAGTGCAACACACCATCTCTGCTCCAAGACCCCCAAAAAGTTCATGCTTATGAGCCTGGGGTGTCTCCATAGCCACCCCCCCCCTCAATCAACCACCACCACCACCACCACCAAAAAGCTCTCACCACTCACGGTCATTATTTTCCTTCTTCCATGAAATATGTTTGTGCAAATACTATTTGCAGCTTCTTGTAAGATAGAGACTTGACATTGATTAATTGATCATATTTAGTGTGACAGGATGAACCTGATTATTCTACTTTTATTTTGTTAACCTTCTGTGCTTCAAAATGTCTAAAATGAAATATGTGGTTTTAATGCAAGCAATAAAATAAAATCAACATTATTAGCCAAATGTGAAAGAAAATGTTTTTCTTTCCCCCTGTGAACGTCAAAAATCATAACTATTGCAAGTACAATACTGTAGTTTGTTTAGTTTAGTTTTTGTTTTTTATCTAAATTATTATTAAAAATAAAGCTGCCATTTATTTTTGTGTCCATAAAGAAAGAAAAACCTTGGGCAAAATAATTTAATAAAAACACTGTGAAAGAATTGCCAACAATTATTTTACTCATTAAAATATTTCACACGTAGTGGGCTTAGACAATTGAAAGACATATTTTGTATAAGGCCAGTCTATA
>JBBPBX010010851.1:25550-57070 GCA_038048925.1 Garcialebias charrua | reverse complement strand
ACATCAAAACATCTCTGCAAACATGTGGATATCCCAACTGGGCGTTTGTCAAGTCAGCAAGGAAATCTGTTAAACACAATAATGAACAGAAAAAGTCTAACAGACGGAAAAACATTGTCATTCCTTATGTTGCTGGAGTCTCAGAGAATTTCAGAAGGATTTTCAACAAACACAACATCCCAGTACACTTCAAACCCAGCCGGACTCTCAGACAGAGGCTGGTGCATCCGAAGGACAGAACCCCCACACACAAACAGAGTGGTGTGGTGTACGCAGTCCAGTGCAGCGAGGTCTGCTCAGACCGTTACATCGGAGAAACGAAACAACCTATCCACAAAAGAATGTCTCAACATAGGAGAGCAACCTCCTCTGGACAAAACTCTGCCGTTCACCTCCACCTCACGGACAAGGGACACTCCTTTGAGGACCAGAATGTTCAAATTTTGGACCGAGAACACAGATGGTTTGAGAGGGGGGTAAAGGAAGCTGTGTATGTTAAGAGAGAAAAACCTTCTCTTAACAGAGGAGGAGGTCTGAGATTTCAACTGTCTAAGACTTATAACTCAGTTTTGGATTTGATTCCGAAACGTTTTACACCGGATGGGAGCAGGGATGCCTTGTCTGTAAATTAGACTAACAAAGTTCTCTGAGTAGCCTCTGTTGTTGTTTGGGAGGTGTTGTTTGTCAATTTACATACAGTTTTGTGTCTTCTAACAGAGACCTCAAGGGAACCTCCTACTGTTAAGGTGTGATCTTTCAATTTACATGTATGTGTTACAAACCCCCTTTTGTTAAGCTGGGATGTGTCGTTTTGTCAATTTAAATAGAATGGGCATGTTAGTTAATTTGTGGTGTTATTTCAGTTTCCAATTTCATATGTTGGTGCGTGACTTGTAAGCCTGTATAAAACTTCTCGTTCTCACAGCTTCCATTCAGAATTGAAAAAGACTTCTGGACAGAAGTCGAAACGTTTTCTGCAACAAATAAAGTCCAGTTGATCCTGTATTGAACGCCTTTTTGATATTACCTCCACTCTTCTTTCTTTTTCATTCTCTTCATTCATTAGCTCCTCAAAGTAATCCTTCCATCTTCCCATCACACTCTCCTCACTTGTTAGAACATTCCCATTCCCATCTTTAATAAGCCTAACCTGTTGCACATCCTTTCCAGCCTGATCCCTCTGTCTTGCCAATCGGTACAAGTCCTTCTCGCCCTCTTTAGTGTCCAGTCTCCCATACAACTCATTGTACGCCCTCTGCTTTGCCTTAGCTACTTCCCTCTTTGCTCTATGTCCCATCTCCTTATATTCCTGTCTCCTCTCTTCAGTCCTCTCACTGTCATATTTCTTCTTGGCTAATCTCTTTCTTTGAATGGCGTCCTGCACTTCACTATTCCACCACCAGGTTTCCTTATCATCCATTCTCTGTCCAGATGACACACCAAGTACCTTCCTACCTGTCTCTCTAATTACTGTTGCTGTAGTAGCCCAGTCACTTGGAAGCTCTTTCTTACCACCCAGAGCCTTTAACAGCTCGTCTCTGAATTTCTCACAACATTCTTCCTTCTTTAGCTTCCACCATTTGGTCTTCTTCTCTGATTTTACTCTTTTTCTCTTCTTCTTCGTTAGTCAATCCGTTACAACGGATTGACTAACTTTTATAATTCATAAGCCGATTTGTGCTATTTTTATTTAAAATAACTAATTATCTATCAGTAAAAACGAAATGGGGGGTACATTATTTGTCTTCGGCGCGCTGGCTCTCGTAGCTGCTTGTTTACTTTTTTCCCCCTTGGTGAGGGAGTGTGGAGGGAGCAGAGAGGAGGGAGGGTGGAGGGAGCAGAGGGTAGGAGGGGGAGGGAGCAAAGAGGAGGGAGGGTAGGAGGGGGAGGGAGCAGAGGGGAGGGAGGGGTGAAACAATAAGGATGATGCTGATTTGCTAAGGTAGAGTGTCACGTAGAGGTCAGCCAATCAGAGGTTTTGAAAGCCAGGAAGCGAAAGGAAGCGTGGAGCGCAGCGGGGTGTATCATCTTCAGCTGTTTGGAAGTGTGGACGACGTGATTTTGGATTACTGGAGCCTCGACTGGATGCAACAAAATTGCTTCTGTTTGAACTGTCTTCTCCCCCCCCCATCGTCGGTAGCGTGAGTGAAGCAAACCAGCTGTTTTTCATCTGCAACCTCTGTGGGTTATTAAAACTTTGTGTGCCGCCGAGCATTTGTTGGGGACAGATAACTGACGGACTCACGAGCCACGTTCCTCTTTAAGTTAATTGATTATTATTGGATGAACTATTGTTTTGTTTAAAACTTTGTGTGCCGCCGAGCACTTGTTTGGGACAGATAACTGACGGACTCACGAGCCACGTTCCTCTTTAAGTTAATTGATTATTATTGGATGAACTATTGTTTTGTTTAAAACTTTGTGTGCCGCCGAGCACTTGTTGGGGACAGATAACTGACAGACTCACGATCCACGTTCCTCTTGTAAGTTAATTGATTATTATTGGATGAACTATTGTTTTGTTTAAAACTTTGTGTGCCGTCGAGCACTTGTTGGGAACAGATAACTGACGGACTCACGAGCCACGTTTTTCTTTAAGTTGAGTTATTATTTGATGAATTATTGTTTTGTTTGGGGATAAATAAATATATTGCCACCTGTTTGCTGTGGCTGCTGCAGCAGGATTGTTGAACTTTGTGTGCCGCCGAGCACCGTGCTGTGAAATTGATTGAATGCAGTAATAAGTTCGTTAAAATATTGCTTTTTGTTGTATGAATTATTATGAGGATTTTTGTTTGTATCCAAGGGTAAATCGCGGTTTAGAATTTAGCTTCCCCTAATTTTGATAAGACATTAGTGCTTTTGAAATTGCGGACCTAAATAAATAAATTAGTGCTTTTGAAATAGCGGAACTAATTTTTGGATTAGTGCTACCTAGCACTGCAAGTGTACATGATGTTAATTTTAGTTGATTTATTTTAAATAAAAGGCAGTACCTCTGGTATGCCAACTATAATTAATGTTTCCATTGTCACTTTATGGTTTACTGTCCATCATTCATGATCACAAAGTTTATGTTAATCCTGAAAAGAAAGAGAATCCATTGAATTACTGTTCTGAACTGAATAAGTAATTAAGGTAAAAGTGTGTTTGTTAATACTGACCATATATCCTACATCTGGTGGCTCGTCCGTGTTTTCTAAAGGATTATTCATATAAATATGTATGATCTTCATGAACTTGAAGACGTCATGTTTGCATAGACATGTCCAATTTTTGACTCGGTAAGATGGTTTTGGCTGGGGGTGTTCAAAGCGGTTGCAGAAGTGCATGTTTTGTCATTTGAAGCTGAAATTATTATTGTTCAACTTTTTAAATGCTGTTTAAGCTTTGGGTGAAGATTATTATTGTTCAACTTTTTAAATGCTGTTTAAGCTTTGGGTGAAGAACTGTCACTGCCTTGGATCGTTTGGAATAACATGTTCAAAGCTGCTGTGCAATTTCTTGGAATGACCACGCGTCATTGTGCCTAAAAAGCTATTTCTTATATTAGCAATATTGCTGAATGTGGTTTTTACATTACAAGCAGAAAAAAGAACGCATATTATGTTTGAAACTACCGTCAGATTGTTGGTGTCTGAGGGTTCTGGGTTGACCCAGTTGATTTGGACTCAGTTCTGGTTGAAGTCCATTGTTGTTTCAACGATTAAAATTGCTGTTCTTACTGAGTGAAGCTCAGTGGACCTGTGTTGCATGTTGTCGCCATATTTCAGAATTTTTTGCAATGTTTATGGAGCGTTTATGAGCTGTAAAAGAGTCAGTGAGTTGTGATATGCTTTGTTAGTGCTGGACAATAATTCAATAATGATAAATATCGCAATTCAATAACGATGATATGAAGTTTAAGCATATTTTCGATATTTCAATAGGATTTTACAACGTTTCATTGACGTTTTTATGTTTCTGTTCGGGTTGGAGCGGCTGCTTCAACAACCCGCCCGGACAGAAAAAGCTGTGACACAAAACGTGCGTGGTGACATCGTTGTTATGCAGCGCTCACTCCAGCAGCAGGCGTTAGCGGTAGCAGGCTAAAAGCTAAAGCAGCGCTGCATGTTTTTTAAATTCAAAATAAAACAAATTCATCAGAAGAAAAAAAAAAAATCTGAATGAAAATGTGCAGAAAGACGAAAATAGTGTTATAATATCTGCCCCTTTTTAAAAAAAATACAAAATAACTACAAACAAACAACAAACTTCACTTCACCTGCACCACACCTTCCCAACAACTTTTATTTAATCATCTTTTAAAACATAAACAGTTTTATAAATGTTTATGGTGATGTCAAGTCAACACAATCCTGTTTCCTGATTTACAACTCAGTTCCTTCAAACTAGTCCTAAATGGAGGTTTTACAAACATTTACATTCCCTTCAGGGTTTAATATCTTTAAACAAATTTTAATTGAATATTTGGGGGGTAATTTTTTTAAAGTTTTATACATGACTTGTAAAATACTATGTTCAACCAAATCATAAAATTTTAATAATTTAGACTGATGAAATATGTGTTGGGTGACCATAGCACTTCCTACTAATAATTCTGATAGCTCTTTTTAAAGAGCTAATAGTTTTACATGCTTTTCCCCAAACTTCAATACAACAGATAAAATATGGAACAATCATTACATTTTACAAAATATTCAAAACTTTGTCATTCAAAAACTATTTTACTTTATACAGTAATGCAATTGATTTTGTTATTTTTATTCTTAAGTAATTTCCATGAGATTTCTATGTCAGCTTCTTATAAATAACAACACCCAAAAGTTTTATTTAATTAACTATGAATTTCAATGCTATAAATTTTAAAGATGTTTAAAGTTAAAACTATTAATATTGACACAGTTGAGATTTTTTTGGGGGGGTTATATCACGAAATTTATCGTTATCGTGATGATACTCTGAAATATACCCCTATCCAGATGACCCGACTGAGAATTATTGGGTTGAGAAGTTTGTTTATTTGATAGTGATTTCTATCTTTTTGGAGGCTAAATACAAATACAAGGTGAACATTAATTTATTTGTATAGTTTAGTTTTTTTAGGCTTTTACATTGTTTATATCGATATCGAATTATATCGTCATCGATCGAAATTAAGAACTATATCGTGATAAAAATTTTGGCCATATTGTCCAGCCCTATGTTGTGTTAAGCTAACGTTAAAACTACGTGTCATTCACGTCTGTTCATGTGAGATTGGATTAAACAAGAACTGTGATTTGTCAGTTACACTCTCGTATCTGTAAGACGAGCGCTGATTCGCTGAAAATGGTGACGCACGTCGGTGCGACAGCCCACTTTTGTCTTAATTTTCATGTGCTGCATTTGGTTGAATAAGGATAATGTGAACCCACACGAAACAACTGAGATTTCTCTAAAGTTTAAAAAATCAATAAAGCCTGTCAACAGTCTAACCATATCGATTTGTTTCTTAAAAGAACACGGTTCAAGCGGTTATCACATCCCGACTGAAAACTAATTCTAAACGTTGATTTTGACCTAATTGTTAGATGCTACTCGCAAGCTAACGGCTAAGCTACCGGAAGTCAACGTGTGCCGCCTCTAGCGGCCGGAAATAGTAAATACAGTCACCTCGTGATAAAATTAAGCCTTGGCTGCCACCTGCTGGTTAAAAGACGTTTAACAGAAGGGTTCTCTCAAATATCATGAGAAATCACACGCTTGTTTAAAAAAAAACTTTTAAAAGTTGTTCTGTTTACAGACAAACATTTTTGCTTATTTTAAATACCGAAGAGATTTAAAACAAGATTCAAAAGCACATTTTATTTAATTTTCACATTAAATCAAAAAACAAAAATATGGCAGAAAAAGAAGCTGATAATGACTCTATTCTGATGGATTTGGTTTCGGGATCAGAGTCGAAGCAAGCAGACCCAGATCCATGAGGTCTAGATCTTGTAGATCCAGAGCCAGAACAACATAAGCCAGACTGGTTTGATGAGATTTTAGTGTGGCTTACGAAAATATTCACAAATTATGGTGAAAAAGTGCCCTAAATGAATCCAGTGATGCTAAACCCAGAGCTAGAAAAAGTAGCAAAAAATGGCTCTGCAAAAGAAGCAAAGAAGGTAAGTGTGGAACGCTTAGCAAAGCTGGCCCTGCTACTAAAGGCCAGATTATACCAGGAAGTCAGAGGAACCTTAGATCTTTTGAATGATCTGACATGTGAACAAAAAGCACGCAAGGCTGACCTTTCAGCATATGATGCTGATCTACAACAAGCTCATACTAAGATTGACACGCTGCAGGAGGAAATTCGGTCACTAAGAAAATCTCGTATGGACAACGCTGATACAAATCAACACGTTTACATACAAACTCAAGCAGAGAATGAAAGTTTGAAACAACAGCTGCAGTGGATTACGAGATCGCGTGATGACGTCATACAAAGAGAAAATAATAATAATAATGAATTCAATTTATAATGCACTTTTCATTAATAAAAATCTCAAAGTGCTACAAAGTGTAACAAAGCAAAGATCAAAATAAAACAAGTGATAAAATCAAATAAAATCAAAATAAGATGATAAGAAAAAGAAACTTTCAAAATTATACGAGGAGTTAGAAAGGCAGACAGGTCCTAGGTGAGGGACCAGACAAAGTGCAGCCCAAAGACCCCTTATGATGAGTACAATTAATGGAAACAATGTTCCCTCGCCCGGACGCGGGTCACCGGGGCCCCACTCTGGAGCCAGGCCCGGAGGTGGGGCACGTTGGCGAGCGCCTGGTGGCCGGGCTTTTACCCATGGAGCTCGGCCGGGCACAGCCCGAAGAGGAGACGTGGGTCCCCCTTCCCATGGGCTCACCACCTATGGGAGGGGCCAAAGGGGTCGGGTGCAATGTGGGATGGGTGGTGGCCGAGGGCGGGGACCCTGGCGGTCTGATCCTCGGCTACAGAAGCTGGCCATTGGGACATGGAATGTCACCTCTCTGGTGGGGAAGGAGCCTGAGCTAGTGTGTGAGGTTGAGAGGTTCCGGCTAGAAATAGTCGGACTCACCTCAACGCATGGCTCTGGCTCTGGAACCAGTTTCCTTGAGAGGGGTTGGACACTCTTCCACTCTGGAGTTGCCCCTGGTGAGAGGCGCCGAGCAGGAGTGGGCATACTGGTTGCCCCCCATCTTGGTGCCTGTACGTTGGGGTTCACCCCGGTGAACGAGAGGGTAGCCTCCCTTCGCCTACGTGTGGGGGGACGGGCTCTGACTGTTGTTTGTGCCTATGCACCAAACGGCAGCTCAGACTACCCACCCTTTTTGGAGTCCTTGGAGGGGGTATTGGAGAGTGCGCCTCCTGGGGACTCCCTTGTTCTACTGGGGGACTTCAACGCTCACGTGGGCAATGACAGTGAGACCTGGAGGGGTGTGGTTGGGAGGAACGGCCCCCCCCTGATCTGAACTTGAGTGGTGTTCTGTTACTGGACTTCTGTGCTCGTCATGGATTATCCATAACAAATACCATGTTCAGGCATAAGGGTGTCCATATGTGCTCTTGGCACCAGGATACCCTAGGTCGTAGTTCGATGATCGACTTTGTTGTCGTCTCATCTGATCTGCGGCCGCATGTCCTGGACACTCGGGTGAAGAGAGGGGCGGAGCTGTCAACTGACCACTACCTGGTGGTGAGTTGGCTCCGATGGTGGGGGAGGATGCCGGTCAGACCTGGCAGACCCAAACGTATTGTGAGGGTCTGTTGGGAACGTCTGGCAGAGTCTCCCGTAAGACGGAGCTTTAACTCCCACCTCCGGGAGAGCTTTGAACACGTTCCGAGGGAGGCGGGGGACATTGAGTCCGAGTGGGCCATGTTCCGCGCCTCTATTGTCGAGGTAGCTTATCAGAGTTGTGGCCGCAAGGTTGTTGGTGCCTGTCGTGGTGGCAACCCTCGAACCCGGTGGTGGACACCGGCGGTGAGGGATGCTGTCAAGCTGAAGAAGGAGTCCTATTGGGCCTTTTTGGCCTGTGGGACCCCGGAAGCAGCAGATAGGTACCGACAGTCCAAGCGGCATGCAGCTCGGGTGGTTGCTGAGGCAAAAACTCGGGCGTGGGAGGAGTTCGGAGAGGCCATCGAGAATGACTTCCGTACGACTTCGAGGCGATTATCTGGTCCACCACCCGGCATCTCAGGGGCTGGGAAAGCGGTACGCGACCAACACCGTTTATGGTAGGGATGGCGTGCTGTTGACCTCAACTCGGGATGTTGTGAGTCGGTGGGCGGAAAACTTCGAAGACCTCCTCAATCCTACTTGCACGTCTTCCACTGAGGAAGCAGACCCTGGGGACTTTGGGTCGGGCTCTCCAATCTCTGGTGCGGAGGTCACCGAGGTGGTTAAAAAGCTCCGTGGTGGCAGGGCTCCGGGGGTGGATGAGATTCGCCATGAGTTCCTTAGGGCTCTGGATGTTGTGGGGTTGTGTTGCAATATCGCGTGGACATCGGGGGCAGTTCCCTTGGATTGGCAGACTGGGGTGGTGGTTCCCTTATTCAAAATAGGGGGACCGTAGGGTGTGTTCACTTCCAACTATAGGGGGATCACACTCTTAAGCCTTCCTGGTAAGGTCTATTCAGGGGTTCTGGAGAGGAGGGTCCGTCGGATAGTCGAACCTCGGATTCAGGATGAGCAATGTGGTTTTCGTGCTGGTCGTGGAACACTGGACCAGCTCTACACCTTCAGCAGGGTCCTGGAGGGCACGTGGGAGTTTGCCCAACCAGTTAACATGTGCTTTATGGACTTGGAAAAGGCATTCGACCGCGTCTCTCGGGGGGTTCTGTGGGGGGTACTCCGGGAGTATGGGGTACCAGGCCCATTGATATGGGCTGTTAGGTCCCTGTACGACTGGTGTCAGAGCTTGGTCCGCATTGCCGGCAGTAAGTCAGGCTCGTTTCCAGTGAGAGTTGGACTCCGCCAAGGTTGCCCTTTGTCACCGATTCTGTTCATAACTTTTATGGACAGAATTTCTAGGCGCAGCCAAGGTGTTGAGAGGATCCGTTTTGGTGGCCTTAGAATCGCTTCTCTGTTTTTTGCAGATGATATGGTCCTATTGGCTTCATCAGATCGTGATCTACAGCTTTCGCTGGAGCGGTTTGCAGCCGAGTGTGATTCGACCGGGATGAGGATCAGTTCCTCCAAATCCGAGGCCATGGTCTTGAGCCGGAAAAGGGTAGCATGCCCTCTCCGGGTCGGGAGGAGGTCCTGGCTTACGTGGAGGAGTTTAAGTATCTCGGGGTCTTGTTCACGAATGAGGGAAAACTGGAGCGTGAGACCGATAGGCGGATAGGTGCAGCATCTGCAGTGAAGCGGACGCTGTACCGATCTGTCGTGGTGAAGAGAGAGCTAAGTCAAAAGGCAAAGCTCTCAATTTACCGATCGATCTACCGTCATCCGGGAGGGACTCAGAGTAGAGCCGCTGCTTCTCCACATCGAAAGGAGCCAGTTGAGGTGGCTTGGGCATCTGGTTAGGATGCCTCCTGGACACCTCCCTGGTGAGGTGTTCCGGGCATGTCTCACTGGGATGAGACCCAGAGGAAGACCCAGGACACGCTGGAGGGACTATGTTTCTCGGCTGGCCTGGGAATGCCTTGGGATTCCCCCAGAAGAGCTGCTCCAAGTGGCTGGGGAGAGGGAAGTCTGAGCCTCCCCACTTAGCCTGCTACCCCCGCGACCGACCTCGGATAAGCGGAAGAAAATGGATGGATGGATGGATGGAGTTAGAAAGTGAAAATGACAGAAAACATGAACAACATCAGGCAGTCATGCGTGAAAAGATGAACTCAACGAACTGTGTTATGAATTACAACGCATGTGTACTGAATCACGAGAAGAGCTAAAAGGGTGTAGAGCAGAGCTGGACTCAACAAAATAAAAATTATACGCGAAAAGAGAAAACGTCTGGCAATCAAGAGAGATCAGTCTCAATATACGCCCAGATCACCAACACGCTGCCTAGATAACCAACATTGTCTCTTAGATCACCAACACCGTTGCCTAGATCAACAAAACTGTAGCCCAGATCACTAACTCCGCAGCTTAGACCACCTCAACCCCCACACCAACCCTCATTGCCACTAAAACCAACAAACCCACCAAATGCGCCGGTGGGTGGAACTGATAATAATCCACAACCTCCTTTCTCAATAGATGAACTTCAGAAAATAGCTAAAAGCATTCAAACCTTCATTTCAAGCCCATTGGGCTCAGACGAAACCAAGATTTATCTCGATTACCTTGATTTCCATCTTCAACACTTTCCAGGAACTACAGTTGATGATACAATCTGTCTGATATGGTTAACCTCGGACAGGAAAGTGCATGCTTTCATTAACCGTCAACAAGATGCCATTAAGAAAGACTACAGCCTTTTGTGTGCTGCTCTGGTAAGAGTATACTCCCTGCATGGGGCCTGGTGGCTTTCCAACTGCAGTAAAAGTCACGTAAGGTAGAAATGAGCATCCACGGTTATATTATGACAGATTCTTCCATGCTTATTTTGGTAACAGAAAAGAACCAGGCATGGAGGAGGAAGAATTTAAATTTATCTTCAGCAATAATCTCTACCCTGACATAAAACAAGCAGTACATGTCGGCGCGCTGCAAACTACAAAAGGAGGTCCATCGAAGAAAGAAAAGAGTGTGCAATAGATGTTTTTACAGCCCGCACGCATATCAAAACACCCCTTGAGGTGTGTACTGGTGAAATGGTCAAATCCCACTCGCTGGAGCTGGAAGGGACGCGGACATCAACTCCCTATCCTAAAAAAGGCGAGAAAAAACAGAATTTTCAACCTAACAGACCACATAATGAAGGTGCCTGTTAGAACAATGACCCGAAGTGGTGCAAACAAGACCCATAGGTTGAACAACGATATCAAAAGGGGGGCGCATGTCCAAAGGATAAGAAAGATGGATACAAAAGTAGACCATATAACAAAGAGTGGTCCCAACAGGAACCCCCAAGTCAAGGACATGTCCCTCCTGCTCCTCGAACTGAATAGTCAGAGACAAGCAAAAAAATCACAAAAGTTCCAGAAGAGAGGCCCTAAACCTCTGAATTCTGAAGATTCAGACATACTACGTCGTTTGATAGACAATTTTAAAAATACAAACAAGGATAACCAATCTAGAGCGATATGTAGCACTATCATTGAAAATGGGTCGGAGGACTTGCAAAACGTTACCACTGTCGCTGACAGTCACCAAGATGTTGTTGTTACAGACTCCAACAGCCCCTTATCAAACAAAAGGGGGGAAAACTCAAACATCAATGACAGTGACCCGCCACAAACTGAACACTCAGACATGTTGGCAACTGCTCTGACGGTTCAGATAAACCAAGATTACACAGTCGGAGATACACGTAAACAGACATGTTTGCCAAAACCTGTAAGGTTTCTGTGTGACTTTGTCAAAAGGGAGGAAGTTATGAAAGCTTACCCGCCAATCACATTGGAAGGGATCCTCACGCTTGAAGCCCTCTTGGGCGGCGGTACCGACATAACTATTATGTCAGCCAAACTGTTCGAGGAGTTAAGGACCGCCGCTAAAAGTGTTCACAGGGAAATACCTCTAGAAAAAAGTGCTATAGAACTGTAGGGTCTCGCAGAGACGAGAACAACCCTAACCGCTATAGCCCTGGTTCACACGCAGATTGGCGAAATGACATTATACCACCTGGTACATGTGTCTACACTTGACTCATTCCCATTTCTGGTTGGCCAAGACTATATATAAACTGCTATGATGCGATTATAGACTATGGTAAACAGACATGTGGAGCACAGTGAGCGAACCCCTGCCAATAAAAGTGCCTCCTAATTGTGAAACAGATTGCCTAACAGCAGGTACCGCTGAGGGCACAAGGGACACCTCATCCAAGGACAAGAGCCCGGTAAGTGAACCTTCAAAAACAGGTGAGGAAGAAGAGACCCAACAGATGGACTCGTCCCTGACTGAAGAAGAAAGCATCCTATGCGAGCTGAAACAGTCAGCACTCACTGAACACTACCTAAAACATGTAATAATAATAATAATAATAATAATAATAAACTTTATTTGTATAGCACCTTCCTACAATGCCTTGCATTGACCAATGTGCTTAACAGGATTAAAAGATGAATAAACTGGAACAATAAAACAATGAAAATAGAATAAGAAACAACAGCAATAAAAGAAGGCAATGGAAATAAAAAAATGCTACATACTAAAATAACACAAGTAATAAAAGTTACACACTGAAAGCTTTTTTTAATAAAAGGTGTAGAGATCTAGGGATCTCACACCAAAGATGCTGTACCGTCTCTTTGGACAGATAATTCAGCAATCAACCAAGCCCTTTTTGAAACCTTGGTTCAAAAATATTTGGGTCTAGAACTAACCAAGAAAGCTTTACACTTTCATCTTGACCTTGGCTCTCGACGGAGGCAGTCGCTAGTCCTTTCCTCTCCCGTCCCCCCGTCCCCCCCCGCTGCCTGCAGCTCCTCAGCTAAGCACCTCGAACGCAAATTTAAGATGGATTGGAGGTTTGGGCATTCGATACTACGAACAAGATTTCTACACAAGAAACGGCAAAGGGGAGCCGGTCCACCCTCACAGAGTGACGAAGAGGATACGCCATGGATTCCTGTGGGTGTGGATGGTGTGCGTCTCGCTCTCTGTGCTGTGCTCTGTGGAGGTGAAGAATCTGGATTATATTGGATTATGATGGCAGCGCTTTGCTTTTTGGCGTTTGTGGAGCACTGGCCTATCGCAAAATAAGGGAGACTTCAGCAGGACTTAATGCCTGGAGCACCCGACGTCTGGTCTGCGCGGTGACCTCGAGAAATCAGCTGTTTGCAATTTTATTGATTGGGACTCTGGACGCTGTGGTCAACATCTGAGGTCAGTGCTTGGATCAGTGGAAAAAGTCCCGAATTGGATCACTTGGAACAGAGTTGCCCTTACAGACTGAAGGCTACAGAAATTACAATGTGAGCCTGAAGTGAAAATATTTGTCAATTCTTATTTGACTCCCTTGGAAACAGCCTTGAAAAAGGCTGGATATCTAATTTCTCCTGAGATGTGCTTTACTGTGGGCAAAAAAGCTGCTCTCTTGTCTTGTCTGCTAACAAGTCCCAATCCCCCGGATTGGGACTCTGGACGCTGTGGTCAACATCTGAGGTCAGTGCTTGGATCAGTGGAAAAAGTCCCGAATTGGATCACTTGGAACAGAGTCGCCCTTACAGACTGAAGGCTACAGAAATTACAATGTGAGCCTGAAGTGAAAATATTTGTCAATTCTTATCTGACTCCCTTGGAAACAGCCTTGAAAAAGGCTGGATATCTAATTTCTCCTGAGATGTGCTTTACTGTGGGCAAAACAGCTGCTCTCTTGTCTTGTCTGCCACCCCCCCCCCTCCCGGAGAACTTTTCTATGAGCGTTCTGGAATGTCTCATGGACAGAAACCTCCCTGCCTCAGTCTCAACATGCAACATGTAACTGTCTAAATGTGCTTCTTGGTATAGTTTTTACTGTGTCATGCGGTGTCTTGGCAGACAAAATGTGATACATTTTTTTAATACCAACGCTGTGACCCTCATGGTACTTTCCTTTTTTCACACCTTTGACCTTCATCCCGAAACGGATGAGAGAGGCCGCGCTGAAGAACATGTCATATGTTCTGAATAAGCAGCAGCTTTACACACTCACTCCATCTTCAGGATGACTGTGCATACATAATCACGCTGTATTGGTGAAAACTGGTGCAATGTTAATAAAAGCTCTTGAATCTTGAATCTTGATCCCAAAAGTGAGCGGGTAATGACCGCAAATGGAGTCATTCGCCTGAACCTGAACTGGAACAAATGAGAACTGGTCCACCTGTTCCTCGTGGTCCAGAACTTACCACATGCAACCTACATAGGCTCTGACATTTTGGTAAGATTGGGTGTCGGAGTGGACACCATCAACAATGTACTGTACTGTAGTCACTAGAAACAACGAAAAAGGATTCTCACAGAAAATCTCAAAGCTGGACAGACCATACCAGAAGTCTGTGAGGTTGCTAGCAACCAAACCATCACAGTATCACCTCAGGCATTGAACCATATGGTGAAAATCCACATTGTAGCTAATCAAGCTAGTAGCCAAAAACAATCATACTTTCAACTATCTCCTAAGTTTTCCAACCTAGGACTGTCCATTGAGGTCACAAGACAAGTGAACCTCGACCGCAGAACCACATTTGTTGCTCTGTGTAACACAGGCACGGAAGAGGTACTGATCAAGAAATACACAAAGCTAGGATGGTTGATCTCCACTGATTTCCATGATTTTGTACTGAACATTCCATTTCTGGGAGGGTCCCAAGTCAATACACGGGACAAGTCTTGTTCACAAAGCCAAAACAGGCCATAGCTCTCGTTTCCATCAATGAGGTCGACCAAGACACGGTCTACAGGGTCGGTCTAAACCGAGAAGACAGCTTAGGCCCTCAAACCTATAGTGTCCTGCCTATAAACAAGGTAAAAGATACAGAAAGGGACTAACTGGAGCTCCCCAAAGAACAAGAACCCCTCTCAATTTTTCACAGATTGAACAGGTGGTCGCCTAAACCGATGCCCTGAAAACTGATGAAAGGGACAAACTTTGCCAAGTTCTCCTAAAATATGAGAAATCATTCTCAACTGATTCAATGGATTGTGGGTTGTCCACGCTCCATTCAGTGAGCATCCCAACCCCGCCCAATGCTCCACCCACTTTTGTCAGACAATACAAGATTCCCCTGGTAGCACATCAACCTATCAGGGAAATCATTAACCGTGTTTCCATCTATTTTCAATTCGAATTTTGAGCGAATATTTTAAATTTAGCAAAAATATAATTAAAAATTAATGTGAATCAGAAGTGTTTCCATCAACTGGCTTGAAGCGCATCCACCAGGCCACGCAAAGCGACATTACGTCAGACGTCAGCGTCATTACGTCAGACATCAGCGTTACGCATGTCTACAGTAAACAGGAAGTAGCGGTTGAAAACAGGACCCGACCACACATCTCGGCAAAATAAAGAGAATATTTCAGGTATGTGTTGCTATCGGGCAAGTTGTATTTATTCTGTCATGCCAACTAGTTTTAGCGATGTTGCATGTTGTCCGGAGATGAAGTCACGTGACGTAAATGTTCGCTACGGCAGAACTGAGTCGGCAAATCTGTTTCCATCTCTCGTTTTGCGCATTGGCTCTGATTCGAAAAACCACCTCAAGCGAGCGTATCAACTTTTTTGCGAATTAGAGGAAGTTAATTTGAATCCTGCCGTTTCCATTCAGCGTTTCTGATACAATACTTCAAAATGCGCATCAAGAAACCTTGATGGAAACACGGCTATTGATAACCTCTTTAAAAAAGGTATCATCAGACATTGTAACAACACCTACTCTGTGCCTTTATGGCCAGTTTTAAAACCAAATGGAAAGTGGAGACTCACAATTGATTACAGAAAGCTAAACAAACAAGTTCCCTTATCAAAGTGGCCAATGACCCAGCTCCAACAGGAACTGCTCAAGGTCACCAATGGTAAGTACTTTTCGACCCTCGACGTCGCCTCTGGTTTTTGGACCATCCCTGTGCACACCGAGGACCAATACAAACTAGCTTTCACTTTTGGTGGCCGACAATACACCTTCACCAGGTGTCCCTTTGGCTATGCTAACTCACCTGCAGAGTTCAACATCTTCTTAAACAAAGCATGTCCAGACGCCCACGTGCGTGGGACACCGATTTACGTGGACAATGTCCTTTTAAGGCAGCCAACACTGGACTTACATTTGGCTGAGATCAACCACATTCTGAATCAGCTAACAACTGCTGGTGCTAAAATATCACTGTGAAAATGCCAGTGGTGCAGATCCAAGGTGGACTATGTTGGCCTGCTAGTAGGCCCAGATGGAGTACAGCCTCAACTGACTCATACCCAAGGCCTTGAAAATCTCAAAGTCCCCACCAATCTCAAAGAACTACAAAGTTTTCTGGGCGTGTGTAACTATTCAAACCAATTAATAGAAAACTATGCAGACCTTGCAAAACCACTGACTGAACTCCTAAGGAAACACACTCCATTTGTCTGGACTGATAGACAACAGCAGGCAATGGACTCTCTTATAAACAGGATCAAGTCAGTCCCATGTCTAGTCTACCCAGACTACAACAAAGAGTTTTACTTGGAAGTGGGTTTCTAAGCTCATTGCATAAGTGCAGGTCTGTACCAGATACATGACAGAGACAAGCGTGTTGTGGCTTACGCCAGCAAGACGATGGCAGGCCCCGAGTTAAGATTCTCCGACTGTGAGAAAGCTTTACTGACCACTGTATGGGCAGTGAAACATTTCTCCAGCTACATTGGCAGACAAAAAGTCATTGTTGAAACACAACATGAGCCAGTGACTTTCTTAAACAGCCAACGCAACTCACGTGTAGCAACATGGCTCATGGCACTTCAAAGTTTTAACCTAGACATCCGCTATGATCGAAACAAGAAGTCACATTTGGGTACTGACTTGGCAATCTGCCAAAAATGTACACAAGATGTACCAGCCACCCAACCGCCAGCTGAGGTAAAACCCTCAGTAACTGAAGACCCGAATCACAATTTCTTTGATGACAATATCTGCAAAGATATGACAACATTGTACGTGGATGGATCTTCATTCCGCAACGACAAAATCTGCAGAGCAGGTGTTGGGAGGGGTCCACCTCCAAGACCAAGAACAGATTACTTTTAGCTACAAATTAGGCTCTCAGACTTCTCAGTATGCTGAGATTGCAAGAATCCTAATAGCTCTCCAGATGGTAGTAGAACGCTCCATCAAGACGCTAGTCATCTGCACTGACTAACTATGCCCGTTTAAGTTTTGTGTGTCGTCTCGCTTTGTGGAAACAGAACGGTTTTTTCACAAGCAACAGAAAAGTAGATAAACACAAAGAGCTTTTCATCCTACTCTGCTTCCAAATGATTTTATCACTACGTAACATGTTGCGTGTTATTAAAGTTGAAAATGAAGACACCAGGTTTATTTTTTATTTATTTATTCAACATCACAAACTGTATGTCACACAAACACTGAGAAGTAAACCGAACACTATTAAAACATGTTAACTGAACTGTAACTACGTAAATGAACTGGGCTCTGCTCTGTTTTCATCCTGGATGCTGGTCCCATCCTAACCGGTCTCTCTGGTGGAACGACAGCTTCTCGACCTTGTAGGAAAAAAAAAAAAAACTCAGTTGGTTGTTGTGTGATCGAAGTAAACACAAGCAAACATTATTAAAGTGCGACTAAACCCAAAATTAACTTTTTTTAGCTGATAAACTCCCTAGAATGTGTTTAAAAAGTTTCAGAGCACTATTTCTGTGTAAATTTTCATGTATTTGTGCGTATTAGTTAAAATCGGCAATATTTGGTCTAAAAACGTGTTCACGGTAGCCCTATGGGTTGAACAGAGGTTATTGCACGTTAATTTTACTATTAGCTCAAATGCTCTGTTGTGACATGTCTGCTCCGTTGTGACGTCACATCGTCTCCTGCCTTAATATAAAAGTGGAGCCACTCCCCCGAGAAGGTCACTCCCCCTCCAGAGTTCAGGGGTTGGATTAGCGATTAGCAACATAGCATTAGCATTGATGAGTGAAGCTGTTCCAAGAATAGCTCTTCAAACTGATGTTCACCCACCCTTACACCATCAGGGTACAATCCGTTTGGAGGTGAGTACCATTTTACACCTTTCATTCCATAATTTATCTTTTGAGTATATGACGTGTTTCTTCATGTGCTGTGTTTGCGACCTGCAGCTTTGCTTCGGTGTGGCCCCACATAAGGTCGTGGCGTTTTCATCTGTTGCTGATCAACGTTAGTTTGTGTTTAAATGCTCTGTTCCCCCCTGAGAATCTGTTCCCCCTGTGTCGGGATCCGACCGTGAGGCGCATCTGAGTTCTGAAACGAGTCCACACTATCGTGTCACAGTTATAGCTCATTTTAATCGACAGCTCCTGGTGATAAATAAATAAATATAAAACCTCCACTAAATAAATAAACCTGGTCTAGAGTGTGGGGTGTAGACTACTGTACAGGTTTTTTATTTATTTATCTCCGACAGAATCTAGTCTGACAAATACAAAGTATCAGCCACCAACACATCATATATAGCCTATTTATAATTTTTATTACTAATATAGAAGGCTGGAAGCAGCTGATAGAGGACAAGAAAACTTCCTGCAAAGATAAGTGTAGGCTTTGTGGTAGGCTAAATCTCATTCAAATTAAAAATATGACTGGAGAAAAATTATTTCTAGCTGCTATTTTTTGATAGTTAATGTCTGGGTTTTTGTTGTTGTTGTTTTTTCATTATTTGAGAGAAAGGGTGCGCGCTCCCGACACAGGGGGAACAGATTCTCACGGGGGAACAGAAATTCGCACAGCACCTGCGTTCTTTTGTTGCAAATAATGTTGTGGATCAAGGTATTTGTAAAATAATAATAATAATCTGTGCAGCAGTATTTATTTTGCACTGGGTCATCTGTTTGACAGGTCAACAAAGTGATAGAACAGTAATGTTTCTCAAGTATGTTTTTTTGTAAGGTGATTAAAAATGTGTTGTTTTTTAGCTCCATATGAGGCGTTCCACATCCAGGGAATCTGAGCCGTGCAGCAGTCCCAAACACTCGAGACCACCTTCAGGATGCTCCACCCGCAGGATGCTCCACCTGCCAGCCACAAACAAACACCAAGGTCTCAGCTGCACCCAACATTGTCGTGGATGGAGGTCTCAAGAGATGACGCAGCTCTGGCCGAGACTCTGCATCATCTTCCGCTGAATTTGAAATACATGTCACACATTTGGCACTTCGCATCTGGTTCTGTGAACTTCTTTTAGAATAGGATACCCTTTATGTAAATTACTATGTGCTTGTGTTAAATTATTATTTATGTTTTCTTCTAACCCTGTGTGGACTGGGCACCTGGGTGGTCTGTAACACAGGTGTACACACCCACCTGTTCACATCTGGCCATAACCTATGTCAGAAAGGGATTTTTTTATAAGTCATAAATTCAAGTACAGGAAACTTTTAAATTTTAACGTTTAAAAATTTATGCTTCCTATAACTTTTTTAATAATGTACAATTTGGATTACTCTAATTGATTATTGCACTTTGTTTCTTTTGTTTTACAATATTTAATATTTGCACACCTGAAACAATTATAATTTATATTAAATTTAAACATTACTTTGTAAAAATTGCTGATGTAAACATGTTTATTAAATGTTTGTTTAAATTATGCATGCATCTGAGAGAAATGCAATTTCAATCCTGTGTATGTTCTGTACATATTGCAGTTTGGACAATAAAGTTGACTTTTAAATTTGACTTTGATGTATGACTTGGAAATGTATTTATCAATACAGAGGTCTGTAAAGAAAGAAATTGATTACAAAAACTAGTTGTTTATGATTCATTTTATTAACAGTAAGTTAATTCAAAACAACAAAAGTTTCTGTGTCGTGTCACACGGGACACCACCTCCAGCTCGTCTGTATGGATGCAGTGGACAGAAGAGAAAGCAGTCCCAACCACCTTCAAGATGCTGCACCTGCCAGCCACAAACAAACACCAGGGTCTCAGCTGTACCAACATTTGCGTGGCTGCTGCATGGGTGCTTGAGTCATCACAGTTCTCTGAAAAAAACATTTGAAAGGATACAGTATTGTTAAATTCATTGCAATTTGTTTGGTTTGCATTGAAAAAATATAATTTCTCATAAATCTTACCAGCTGTGCTCAGTTTTGATTAGCTGACACATAGCTTAAACATATACTGTATGCACGTCCTAACAAATATATCATACAAGCTTATAGAATGTTTCTAAACACGGATCTTTGGAAAACAAATAAAATATTTTACCACTGTTTAGTGCTCATTTATAGTCAATTCAAAAAACAACGTGTGTTCAGTTCTAGGTTGCATATTAAAATTAAGCCAAAACGTCAAAAAAACGAGGGTAGATGAAATCAATATTTTAAAATAAAATATATTATGAAACGTTACTTTTGTAATGTGCTAAGTAATAAGATGTGGTGAATTAAAGTCACTGCAGCTGGACTACAACTCCGTTGTGATCCAAACAAAGACAAAAACACAACCGTACACCTCATGCCATGCAGCTAAACACAGGTTTTTCATGTGTTCAGTGTTCAGAAGCATACGCTTAAGCTGTGTGTGATTAAATACACGCAACAACATTTTAGAACTGTTATTTTAGTACAAGTTTAGGCATTTACTTACTGAAGACGCGACTATCCGCCATTTTGAAATCTAAACTTGGGGAGGGGTGAGAGTTCACCACTAGAGGGGGCGTGAACACAGGACAACCCACAACCTCCTCCCCTGCTTGACTCTCTACACGCCCATTTTGAGAGAAATTTTGAAAATGGCCTGGGGGAGGAGTTACCGTCTCAACCTGGGTTTAGTCTCACTTTAAGAACGTTGATTTACCTGCTTTAAATCAGTTGATTTTCACGGACTAAAGTCCGACATGTTGACTCGGTTCTGGTCCACTCAGCGACTGGTGAGGAGCTTGTTAAATTAAGCGGGTCCCGCTTGGCGTCAAATCTGTTGACTCTTATCCAAATTCCAGCTTTAACTTGTTAAGTTGTTGTTGGCTGAACTTTTAGCCCAGAAGAAAGCAACAGACTGAGGAAACAGGCATGCGCATTAGTTGAATGTACAAAATTCACAGCGCCAACTAATGACCCGGCATGGTAACTTCAGCAGATTCGGGGAGGGGGAGGGGGGGATTCCTTTGGATGCATGTTAACACAGAATTTGTCCGTGTCAACGCAGATCTTTTCCTCTAATTAACATATGCAAAAACTATGTTTCCCCCCACTGTGTCCCTGTAAACGGACCTCTATGTGCGTGTGTTGAAGTAACATTGTCCTTAATGTTCATGTGTTTCAGTGGTTCCTGTCTATGTTTGGTGCTGATTAAAAGAAGTTCTTCAAGACTGAAGGCCTGATGTGGACCAGCAGGACCCAGAACTTCTTATAGAGTGGAAGAGAAGACCCTTGGACCAGTCTGGTGAGAGACCAACTCAATATGGAGGAGACCGATGTCAGGTTTGTGGTCACTGCAGTTCCTATAAAGAGTGAGGAGGATGAACACGAACGTACCAGGAACCCAGATTTAAAGATTCACAAAGACAGTTCCAGCTCTTCAAAGACTGATGTTAATGAGGACGATGAAGAGGATGGCGAAATGACCAATCCTGACTCTCTGCTAAAGAACTCATCAGAGTCTGAATCAGAACGTGAAGACAATATGAAAGATTGGAAGGAGAGCAGAGCTCCTGAATCAGAAGTAATAACTGTCAACAAATCTTTCAGCTGCTCTGAGTGTGGTAAGCAGTATGTCAGTAACCGGACTCTTCAAAGACACATGACAAGTCATTCAGGAGTGAAGTCTTCAAGCTGTCTGCTTAATAAGAAATGTGTTGGAGAGAAGAAAAATGTAGAGTCACACGGGAAAGTCCAGGCAAGACCAAAATCATTAAGCTGTGATGACTGTGGTAAAATATTTACTTTCAGATCACATCTAATTAGACACATGAGAGTCCACACTGGAGAAAAACCATTTCCTTGTGAACTTTGTGGACAAAAATTTAGTCTGAAGGCACATTTAAACAAACACATCAGAGTCCACATAGGAGACAAATCATTTCTTTGTGAACTTTGTGGACAAAGATTTAGTCAGAAAACAAGTTTAAACTCACATATGAGAGTCCACACAGGAGACAAGCCATTTCCTTGTGAACTTTGTGGACAAAGATTTAGTGAGAAGAGCACTTTAGACCGACACACGAGAGTCCACACAGGAGACAAACCATTTCCTTGTGAATTTTGTGGACTAAGATTTAGTCAGAAGGCACATGTATATACTCACATGAGAGCCCACACAGGAGACAAACCATTTCCTTGTAATATTTGTGGACAAAGATTTAGTCTGAAGAAAAATTTAAACTCACACATGCGTGTCCATACAGGAGACAAACCATTTCTTTGTGAACTTTGTGGACAAAGATTTAGTGAGAAGAATTCTTTAAACCGACACATGCGGGTCCATACAGGAGACAAACCATTTCCTTGTGATCTTTGTGGACAAAGATTTAGTGAAAAGAACACTTTAAACCGACACATGAGAGCCCACACAGGAGACAAACCGTTTCCTTGTGAACTTTGTGGACAAAGTTTTAGTCGTAAGACAAATTTAATCACACACAGGAGAGTCCACACAGAAGTGAAAACTTCCTAACTGGGTGATTCTTTTTTTGGGGCAACATTCATGTCCGCATGTTTCTCTTACCCTGATTTTTTTCTAAAATGTGCCAAATATTTACAACAAAGTATTTTAATTATACACTTAGATGTTTGCCATCATTCAAATATAAATGAAATGCATTTAAAATATTATTTTGTACTTTACACACCTTTTTGGTGACATAGATGGTCAATTTTATTGTGTCCGCAGTGCAGTGTAAAATATTTCCTCAATAAGTTTAAACAATAAAATTAAATTAAAAAAGAAATTTCTTCAATAATTTGATTGACTGGACTAAACCTTATTTTATTATGAAACTGAATCTGTTGAAACTATTTTTTTATTTGATATTTTCTTGATATTATACATGTCCCAGTAGTAACTTTCCACCCTGTTAGAATGTTTCCTTTTTGCCCTCAAAAGACTACAATTCCATAAAAGCCATTTACAAGAAGAAGACATCAATTGGTTTTGGAGGGAATTCAACCATGGAAAACAAGTTAAGCTTCATCTGTCACTCTCTCCTTACTTTTTTAAATCTTAAATATATTAAACCTGTATGAGTCAACCTTAAAGTTCCACCCTGTTAAGATAAATTGTGGGAAATGTTTATTTGGTAGAATTTAAAAAACAACATATTAGATTTAGTCATTAAAGGTTTGCTATTCTGTTGAAGGTTAGCTAGCTAAATGTTGACCACATAAAGAGCTACAGCTAGATTAGCTAAAAAAATTCCACCCTGTTATGTTCCACCCTGTTAGGTTTATGAACCAAACAAGGTGTAACAAGGACCTAACAGGGTGGAAATTCAGGTAAAAAGTAATCACATATACATGTAATTATTACTTTACCTGTAATTATTATTTTATCCAGCCCTGAGCTTGACCATTATTAATTTCTTATTGCTAAACATGTCAGTGATGTAACAAAATATTTAAAACTTAAAATATTACTCTTTTTATTTTCAAAAGTCCTGAAGCCAAAATGTTGCCGCAAAAAAAGAATCACCCAACTGTAAATATTAAAATGACTCATAGGCCATGAGATACAACTGATATCTTAACACCCAGTTAAATGTGATCTTGTAAAAGATATTCTGTGACAATTCTCAACAAGTACCCAAACTATGATTTGCTCCTAGATTTTAAGAATACTTTAAAAATTACCGTAACTAATAAAACCTTAGATCTAAAGGTGCGAATCTGTGTTAGGTGAATTGGATTTTTCAATTAAGAAACTATTTTCAATTCAACGATTTTTCTATTGAAATGGTCATGAATAACAATGTGAACAAATTGAACATTTATTTAAAACATTTATATTTACACCAAAAAGAGGAACAATTATAGGTGTGCATAATATTCTGTAACTTAAATTACCAGTACTGTATTAGGTTAACTTAGTTGCCTGGATTTTTCAACAAAAAATTAAAAAATTAAAAAATCTAGGAACAAATTATTAATCAGTGAATTCATCCATCCATCCATTATCTTTACCCACTTCTTCCTTTTTGAGTCACGGGGGTCACTGGTGCCCATATCCAGCCATCACTATGGAAGAGGCGAGGGACACACTGGACAGGTCTCCAGTCCATCACAGACAAATTATTGAAAATTTATAAATTCAAAATTAAACAGACTTCAGCCTACCATAGTGCATTAACTTTTAACTCAAAATAAAATAGACTTCAGTTTTTTTAACCATATTGTATTAACATTTGCTCTATTTAAAAAACTTACCGTATTTTCCGCCTTAAAAGTCGCACTGCCCTATATGTCACATTAGTCCAATTATGTCCAATAAAGTGGAAAAATCCATAAATGTGTCGCACCGCCGTATAAGTCTCATCTATTATGCATCACCGCTGACGCGTCGCGTATGTTACGCGTCAGCGCTGACAAGCCGGAAATGTGGGCCGTGTTTTGCCACAAATGGATTGGCTGCAAAATGGCCACAGGAGCGTGCATGGAAGGACTTTAACAAGATTAACACTAACCGGTAAAAACAATTATTTGTTTGCTGAAAATTATAGCAAAGATGTGTCTGAGCTGAACTTTTCCTTAATAAATTAACATAATTGTCAAATCAGCTGGATTTAAAAATTTGTTTCGCTACGTGCAAAACGTGCACCCCGCATGGGGGGTAACGCTGCATTTCTTTAAAATTTAACAAGATAAACAGCTAAAAATATATATTTGTTTGCTGTTATTATAGTAAAGGTGTATCTGAGCTGAACTTTTCCTTATTAAATGCTCGTAATGGTCAAATCAGCTGTATTTAAATAGTTTTGCTACGTCGGATCAACAAAATATTAACATAGCTACTACCCAGTGTTGTTTTTGACAGCCATTTTGATTTTAGTTTTAGTCTTAGTCTTTTAGACTAAAATACTTCTTAGTTTTAGTCAGTTTTAGTCATTTCTATATTTAACGATTTTAGTCCAGCTTTAGTCGACAAAAACAATGTAATTCTAGTTTTAGTCTTTAAAATTAAAAATAAAACATATTAGTCTTTACAAATTAATTTGAGTAATTTGAGCCTCTTCGTATAACGTGCAGCATCAAGTAGCAGAGGGCGTGACCAAACAGCTTACTTTCAGACAGAGAATATAATTATGGGCAGAAATATTGTGCATTCTAAATTCAGGGCTTAAAGTGAAGTTCCACAGAGCAGGTTTTAGGACTCCCAGCATTCTAAATAACTTTCACAGTAAGAGCTGGAGTCATCTCTCAGAACCAACACACAGACTTTATTTATTCATGTTCCTCAGAGGGAAAATTAACCTTCTTAATTTAACTGTCAGCCTCAAATAAATATATCTCATTTAAATGATTTTTATTTTAATGCTTGTAGGGTTTTTGTTTAAAATCTCTACATTAAGAAAGGAGGGGGACGTCGTTTGTGTGTTCAGCAGTGTGTGTGTGTAGTTTTGACACTAATTTAAATTAGTTGCTGAAATCATTTGTACCTGAACATTGATTCGCTGCAGACGGAGTCCAGCCAAACAGTTTTATTTAGAACAGGTTTAGAGCTGTTTTCACTGAGGCTGCAGCTCACGCCTCAAAAAGAACACGCGCACACACATGAACGGACTCCTCGCTAGCTGCCTGCTCTCTCTCTGCTAGCTGCCCGCTCTTCATCTCTCGCTCATTTGACCCACGATTCGCTCGAGAAGGAGGACAGAGGCAGAGTGCAACTTGTTTCTAAAACTATATTTTGTCCCGTGTGAAGAACTCTGCATTGTTTTGACTGAAGTCGCATACATACTTGCTTGTTTTCCTAAGACCCGCCTTCCTGTTAGTAATTGGTCAAAACAGCGTGAGCTTCAATGTGATTGGATGTAATTGCTGTCCATCAATCAAAGTTAAGTTGAGGTTGACTGTTTGGTCAAAATACGGAAATCCGTCCGTCAATAATTTAAAATTATTGACGGACCACCGACTAACATTTTCGTTCAGTCTCATCTCGTCAACGAAAACACACATTTTGCCATGTTTTAGTCATTAAAGAGCAATGTTTATCATCTCATTATTGCCATGAAAAAAGGGGGCGTCGACAATTTTTTTTGTCATCGTCTCGTTAACGAAAACAACACTGCTACTACCACATCGAATTTTAGCTCAAATGTCTCCTAAAGCTAATCAGTTGTAAATGTCCATCCAGTGATTACTTTCTGTAGGTTTAATCAAAATCTGTTGTGTGGTTCATGAGCTATTTTGGTAACAGTCAAACACTAAGGTAACAGTAGTTCAGACCTCCAGAGAGCAGGAGGCCGTGCTGCAACAGAGTGAGTCCAAGCAGAGGAGGCTGCTGTCGGACACATGAGCTGGGAACGGTCGGTGGACCCTAGCGGCCGAAAGTGGTACTACGCCCCTAGCGGCCGAAAGTGGTACTGCTCCATTTTTCCGTCAGATTGAAAGGAAAAGGTCATATCTTAGCCAAAATTTGGTCTAAAAATATGGGGAAAAAATCCATAAATATGTCGCTTCGCCATATGAGTCGCAGGACATGGAAAAAAAACTGTGACTTTTACGCTGGAAAATACGGTAACCTAATATGAAATATACAGACTTCACAGTATTAACCATATTGCTTTCATATTTGGTGAATCTTTAACATTTTAAAACCTGTGCAAGTCTGCACAAAAACTCTTCTGAACTGTAACTTATAAACCAAAATAAATTGTATTAGGGTTGCAACTAACGATTATTTCAATAATCGATTAATCAGCCGATTATTTTTTTTTATTCATTCATGAATTGGCAAAAAAAAAAATTTTTATTATCACCTCTTTATTCCAAAATTTGACTGACATATCAAATCGCACAAAAAACAAGTTGCTACTAGACTATTCTGTTAGTAAAATATTGAATAATAAAAAAATTAAAAGTTAGTCAAATAGCTTCAATAAAAAATAAATGTACACAAAAATATATACAAATGTATGCTTTATACCTGCACAATATGTAGCTACTTTGTAAAATGTGTCCTTGAGGGAAGAGGTGTACTGGTAACCTGGATTAAAGGTGTGGATTGTTGTAACCTGGATTAGGGCTGCAACTAATGATTATTTCAATAATCGATTAATCGTCTGATTATTTTTTCCGATTCATCGATGAATCTGCAAAATGAGGGGTTTTTTTTTCACCCTCTTTATTCCAAAATAGAACACTTGAATGACAGCAAATTACACAATAAAAACAAGTTGCTACCTTACTCTTCAGTAAGCATAATGTTGACAAATAATAATAAATAAATAAATGTTGGTCAAATACCTTTAAAAAAAATGTACGCAAAAATATACTTTTTTATGAAGTGGGAAAAATAAGCATTTATTATTTAAATGTCCTGAGCTGTTGGGCCAATATATAAATGATAAAGAAACGCAAATCAGAAAACCCAGTAACAAGATTTGTTTCAACATTAACACTTGTGCATTACTACAAACGTAGAGAACAAGTAAACATGACCTTCCACTTGCTGGTTCACACACTTACTCACTCCCTTTCTTCAGGAACTTTGCATTGCAATGTAAAAATGTTAGCATGTCAACATGCTCCTGGCTAAGGCTGGCTCTCTTTTTGGAAGCTATGTTTCCTGCTGCAGAGAACAGACTCTCCGATGTCGTTGAAGTACCCGGAATGCATAGGTAGGACTTGGCTAGACTGGCCAACACTGGAAATCTATCTCTGTTAGCCTTCCACCATTGAAATACATTTTCTTCATTGGCAAGGTTCTTTTCTCCAAAGTATGTGAGGACTTTGTTTCTCACTTGGTTTTGAACATCCTCCCCATTGCTTGCTCTGTCCTCGTCTTCATCATCAGAACCAAGGAGTTAATCCAGTAGTGTGGCAGGAGGTGTTGATTAAACAGCCTGAGTATTGGATGTAACACTGCAACTGCCATGCTGCTGCACATCCATCTCCCTTTTTTTGCAAGTGCAATAGTTTCCAGTTTAGTTTGAACTAGTAGGACATCAGCAGTTGAAAGAAACTTATTCCTCAACCTTGGATCAAGGGCTGTTGCAAGAAGCACTGTTAGAGTCAGAGTCAGAGAGTCTTTATTGTCATTTGCACCGCATGTGGTACATGTGATGAAAACGAGATTATGTACACGAGGTCCCAGTTACATCCAACAACAAATGAAAGAGAAAAACAGTAATAACATCTAGAACTAACTGAGGGCCAGTTTACACGGCGCGTATTTTGAGTGTAACCGCTACTTTCTCTTTGCGACTTTGCTTATCGCCTACACGACGCTGCTGGCCCCCCTCGATGACACCGATACTTTTCTGATCCTGCTCTCAAGGTGGAAGTTTTTCGCTGACCCCCCGTTGATAATGTAAACATCTCCCGTGGAGCTTTTGTTTGAACACATGCACGCAGCACGCACGCGCAGACAGCCGGCATTTTAACAATGGCGGTGGACTGGACAGTGGACACACGCACCACTTTCTGAACTATAGCTGATGGAATATATTTTGATTCTCATATTTAATTATTCTACACCTTACCTGCATCTGTGTTGGAAGAGAGCAGCTGCCTGGATCCAGTTGTCTGTTAACGAGGCAGTCGGACATTTCACGTGTCACGCTGCACTATAACATACTAAATGTGCTATATATTAACAGTTTAACAATAATAAACAGTATTTATGTTAGCGTGGGAGATATTTACATTTATCTGAGCTAAATGAAGCTATCTGGACTCGTTACGTCATGCCTAACATGCTGCTGAAAATGAAGACACCAGGTTGATTTTTAATTTATTTATTTATTCAACACCACAAACTCATGTCACAAACACTGAGAATTAAATTGAACACTTTTAAAAACACGTTAACCGAACTTTAATGAACTGGACTCTGTTGTTCATCCTGGTGGACACTGGACCCAGATCCGAACCGCCGGTCCGCTTCGTGGAACAGCTTCGACCTCGCAGGAAAAAAATAAAAATAAAACCTCAGTTGGTTGTTCTGTGATCGAACTAAACACAAGGAAACATTATTAAGAACATTGTTTACCTTGTAGCGCTGCTGTAAATCAGCTGATTCTCACGGACTAAAGTCAGACATGTTGACTCGGTTCCGGTCCAGTCAGCAACTGGTGCGCAGCTTGTAGCGGCCCCACTTGGTGTCAGATCTGTTGACTCTTATCCAAATTCCAGCTTTAACTTGTTGTTAACTTGTTGACAACAACTTGTAGTAGCTGAACTTTTAGCCAGAGAGGAAAACAGGCTGCCTCGTCTGCTCTGTTTACCTCAGGCAGTAGTGGCACGCATGCGCAGTAGTGAAGGTTCCAAAGATCACAGCGCCATCTACAGGCCCAGCATGGTAACTACAGTAAATTCATGAGTACGGGGGGTGGAGGGGAGAGAGTCGTATCCACAGAATTCGCCCATGTCAACGCAAAACTTTCAACCTAATTAACATACCCAAAAGTTGCGTTTCCCCCACACAGTGTCCGTGTAAACAGGGCCTAAGAAAAACATCAACTAGTAATACACTAAGCCTAATATAGTGGGAATAAACAGCAGCACGAACATGAGTCTGTATGAGCAGATGGTCACAGATGAACACAGCAACAAGAAAACAGATCAGCATCAGCATGATGTGATATTTTGCAGTGTTTATTTTTTATTTTATTTTTATTTATTCATGAGTCTAACAGCCTCAGGGTAGAAGCTGTTCCTCAGTCTAGTGGTTCTACACTTGATGCTCCTCAACCTCCGTCCTGAGGGGAGTGGGGCAAAGAGTGAGTGTGCTGGATGAGTGAGGTCTTTCATGATGCAGGTGGCTCTTTTCCTGCATCTGGAGGTATAAATGTCTGTGATTGTGGGGAGACTGACTCCAACAGACTTCTGTGCAGCCTTCACCACTCTCTGCAGAGCTTTCCTCTCTTCAACTGTGCAGCCTCCATGCCACACGTTGATGCTGGAGCACAGGATGCTCTCCACTGCACACCTGTAGAAGGAGGTGAGGACTGGGCTGCTCAGACCAGCTCGTCTCAGCCGTCTGAGGAAGTAGAGTCTCTGATGACCTTTCTTGATCAGGCTGGTGGTGTTGTTGCTCCAGCTGAGGTTATCATTCATGTGTACACCCAAGTATTTGTAGCTGGAGACCACTTCCACTGCAGACCCACCTATTTTCAGTGGGGCATGGGTGTGTTTGTTCCTTCTGAAGTCCACAATCATCTCCTTTGTCTTCTTCACATTCATGTGAAGATTATTCTCTTTGCACCAGCTCTCCAGATGTTAGGTGCTGTATCTGAGAAAGTAGTCTCCAATCTCTATCGCACCTGTCCTGTAGCTGCTCTGCAGCAGTGAGTTGAAAAGCCTGGAGAAGGGTTGACTCAAAGTCAGTACTCTGGGTGGCCTTCAATAGCCCCTTCACAAGTGGAGGTATGGCAGATATTGTTGTGTATTTCTGTCCACCCATGAACACAGTGGCACATTCAAAAGGTTTGAGAGCTTTTGAAACTCTCAATCCAGCAGGGTCCACTTTTCTGGTTTCAGATCCAGGTACTTTTTGCCTCTTGCTGTGATAGAGCTGTCAGACAACGTTGTTGTTACAGACCACCTTTGCTCAAGCAGTTGGCTTATCATATAAAATGTACTATTCCATCTAGTGCTAACGTCTTGAACTAGGCTGTGCTCAGGTATGGCCATTTGTTGTTGTTTCTCTTTCAGTTTAGTGCAGGCCAGCTCGCTTTTCTTAATGTTCAACTAGACATCTTGCCGCCCCAATAGCTTTTTCAAGGCTTGGATGCTTCAATACAGCATTGATCATAAGTTGCAAGGTATGTCCAGTGCAACGCATAGAAGACCACGCATGCCTCTTCACCAGGATGTTTGCCGCAGCCACAATATTGGCACCATTGTCATGCACTATGGCAATGATTTTACTAGGGGGAATTTCAAAACTTACTAGTACCTCCTCCAACCACTCTGCAATGTTAGATGCAGTATGTCTATCCTGCAGTGGCATGGTGGTGAGGCAGATTGACTGCATGTCCCAGTCATCTGTGATGTAGTGGCAGGTAACCCCAAGGTAGGCTTCATTGGCTACACTTGTCCACACATCTGCAGTGAGAGCAAGTTTACTGTGGTTTCTGTTGATTGCAGTCTTCACTTCCTTGAAAGTCTCTTCATATTTTCTCTCCATGAGCTTTATCAAATGTGTCCTTGAGGGAAGAATGTAACCAGGATTAAAAGCGTTGATCATTGTAGTGAAGCCTTCGTCTTCGACCAATGACAGAGGCCTCATGTCCGTGACGATCATGTTTAGGATGCTTTTAGTCAAGAAGGCTTGCTGTGGTGTGCAAGATGTGTTTCCCATCGTGAAGGCTGTCATAGTTGGCTGTTTTTTTCTGGAATAAGAAAGACAGTATACCGGTAGTATGTATTATAGCATAATTTACAGCAACTCAAGTAATGCCTAGTTTCACTTACAGCATTAGGTTAAAGTAGCCCAAAGAGCAATTAAACACACACACGTGTGTGTGTGTGTGTGTGTGTGTGTGTGTGTGTGTGTATGTGTGTGTATGTATGTATGTGTATATACAGTATATATATATGTATGTATGTATGTATGTATGTATGTGTGTGTG